>JXSR01S039472.1:0-10525 GCA_000969725.1 Ophiothrix spiculata | reverse complement strand
AAACAGCATCAAACACACTATATGTTCAAAATATTTGATAGCAAATGACTTTGAGAGTTACAACAGATATATTTGTCCCCAAATTAGGCTGTTAACAAGCTTAAAATTCAAAATAATGCCTGTACTGAGATCCAAAATGGACGCTAAAATACGTTTTTAATGCGCTAAAATGGGTTAATGCACTTTTAAACAGCATCAAACACACTCTATGATCAAAATATTTGATAGCAAATTACTTTGAGAGTTACAACAGATATATTTGTCCCCATGTGAGGCTGTTAACAAGCTTAAAATTCAAAATAATGCCTGTACTCAGATCCAAAATGGCCGCCAAAATACGTTTTTAATGCGCTAAAAATGGGTTAATGGGCATTAAAACAGCATCAAACACAATATATGTTTAAAATATTTGATAGCAAATGACTTTGAGAGTTACAACAGGTATATTTGTCCCCAAATTAGGCTGTTAACAAGTTTAAAATTTAAAATAATGCCTGTACTGAGATCCAAAATGGCCGCCAAAATACATTTTTAATGGAATAAAATGGGTTAATGCACTTTTAAACAGCATCGAACACACTTTACGTTCAACATGTTTGATAGCAAATGACTTTGAGAGTAACAAGAGATATATTTGTCCCCATATGAGGCTGTTTACAGGCTTAAAATTCCAAATGGCCACTATATTGAGATCCAAAATGGCCGCCAAAATATGTTTTAATGCGCTAAAAATGGGTTAATGGACTTTAAAACAGCATCAAACACACTATATGTTCAAAATATTTGATAGCAAATGACTTTGAGAGTTACAACAGATATATATGTCCCCATATTAGGCTGTCAACAAGCTTGAAATTCAAAATAATGCCTGTACTGAGATCCAAAATGGCCGCCAAAATATGTTTTTAATGCGCTAAAATGAGTTAATGCACTTTTAAACAGCATCGAACACACTTTATGTTCAAAATATTTGATAGCAAATGACTTTGAGAGTAACAAGAGATATATTATATTTGTCCCATATGAGGTTGTTTACAGGCTTAAAATTCCAAATGGCCCCTACATTGAGATCCAAAATGGCTGCCAAAATATGTTTTTATGCGCTAAAATGGGTTAATTCACTTTTAAACAGCAACATTTGATAGCAAATGGTTTTGAGAGTTGCAACAGATATATTTGTCCCCAAATTAGGCTGTTAACAAGCTTAAAAATTCAAAATAATGCCTGTACTGAGATCCAAAATGGCAGCCAAAATATGTTTTTAATGCGCTAAAATGGGTTTAATGCACTTTTAAACTGCATCGAACACACTTTATGTTCAAAATATTTGATAGCAAATGACTTTGAGAGTAACAAGAGATATATTTGTCCCCCATATGAGGCTGTTTACAGGCTTAAAATTCCAATGGCCCCTATATTGAGATCCAAAATGGCCGCCAAAATATGTTTTAATGTGCTAAAAATGGGTTAATGGACTTTAAAACAGCATCAAACACACTATATGTTCAAAATATTTGATAGCAAATGAATTTGAGGGTTACAACAGATACAAACCATATCCAATGTCATGTATGAACTTTACAATAGTAATAAGGTCGCACTGCATCAAAAACGCTCTTATAAATTCATTCTTGCCCTAACAAGTGTAATTAACCTATAGTTTTTGTGCATTTTGGCAGCCATTTTGAAAATCATTTTATCCACCATTTTGAATTTGATTATAAACGAACCATATCCAGTATCATATATTGAATTTACAATAGTAATTTAAGGTCATACTGCATCAAAAACAGTGTTGAAATGGATTCTAGCCCGAACAAGTCCAATTTACCTATAGTTTTAGTGCATTTTGGCGGCCATTTTGAAAAACGTCTGACAATAAAGCTGTAACTGCTGAATGGCTATCACACATTTTCTTAATCTAGTGGTCAATACCTTTCCAAAAAGTGCTATTAGCATTATTCACCCAACTTGGTACCGACCAACCCCTCTGGCTCATGGCCTATATATAGTTCCAAGCCAATGATCAGTAAAGAGACATGCTTTCAAAATATGTCATTGTATTACTTCAATTAACACTGCTAAAAATAACACATTTGAAAAAACTTGATTATTGTTTTGACTACTGGTATTTTATTTTAATTACCAAGTATCAAAAGTTGTCTATCAATAGAGTTATTAAGTCAAAACATTAAGGCACGTATTCACAAATGGGGAATAACTTTTATTCAAGGAATAACTTTTTAGTTATACCATTGATGACATAATTTTGTATTTGCAAAAAAAGAATAGAATTATTCCATGGACTAGTTATTACAGGCTTTGTGAAAGCTAATTTAATCCACAACTCTGGACCAGGGGTAGTGCTGAGCTCTGAAATTTTGGGGCCCAATCACCACGTTGCTACACAAGAAACAGTAAAAAGGTCAATTTTAGGATCTGATTGCCAAAAAAGTGGTCTTTGGACCCCAAACCCCTTGTACTACTATCCCTGCTCTGAACATCCTCCAGAAAAAACTGATACATGAATAAAGTTATTACTGGATTTAACTTTTTGTGAATACGGCTGGTTCGGGTCTATGTGGGTTCCTACTATCTGAATTAAGAGTATATTTTAGACGGGAGCAGACAGTACATTGTACCTGTATTTTGCTCTCTCCGATCAATTCAAATAACAGGGTGATAAATATGAAACCAGAAAAATAAAAAGTTCCTGTCAATTTATGATAAATTATTTTGTTAATTTTTTGATAGCATTGCTAACCCATTGCAAGCATTAATGGTCTATATATTATTGAAGTAACTAAATAGAACATGACTATCTTTATAGCAGGCCTTGCCTTTTGAAACATGCCAATGTGATTGATCACACACAGCAAAGATCAAAATGCCTCCCTTAAATCTATCCATCTGTATATCTTTAAGCAAAATCTATATGGGACATTGCAAATATTATGAGCACTTCCTGTTTCTTCCAGTCTCTCTTAAAGGCAGAATCTTTCATCTCCTATCAGCTTTCACACATTAGATATCACTTTATCACAAACTTAGCAGCAATAGTTGAAGACCACACAATTCAGTCTATCCTCAAATTTCTTGTCCAATACATGTACATAAATTATAGCACCAACAAAAATGAAACCAAATAAAAATGATCACGAAACTTGACATAAAATAAAATGACCTACATGGTGTGAAAATGTTGTTGATTCACTCAATATACATGACCTGTACATGGCATTGAAATCAGTACAATCTTGCAGCAACAGTTACCATGGTTACACAATAAAACAAAGAACAAGATTTGCTCCATTCTGTACAGAATCCAATTTACAAGTTCACAAAAAAGGCAATTTGGTGCAAGTCTTGGCGTTTGACGAAAATAACGCCGATAAAGACGACAACAAAAGCTGCCATCAAATGCAGATTTAGTCCTGCTAATATAAAATATTAGATTAATCTTTATATTTTCTAGTTATATATAACAATTGTACAGATCTCAATTTTTGAAAGTTGGGTTGTTGGGACGAGGCAAAGATATCATAACGATCACATGATACCCATGTGACCAGTTGGTGTGGATTGAGACCGGCTCAACATAGTTTTCAGACATTTACATAGTACAAATTGCGTGCATTTGGAAAATAGTATAGACACTTCTCTCTTGATCCAGTACAAAAACTCTTTGCCATTAATGGCTTATATACTAGTGTCTATGCCAATTAAGTATTCACATGGCACTTAAAATAGAGAAAGTTGCGCATAATAGCAGAATAAAAGTTACAGATATAAAGCTGAATCTATCGTGTCCACTAAACTTGGGCTTAACATATATATCATGACAATTTTCCGACAGCATAGAATACAATTCATAAAAGTTCCACAAAATCGGAACGGCTCATATACTTTTTGATCATTTATGACCCATAAATATGTATCTAACAAATGGGGATAAACAATAAGAATATTTACAACATTACAAATACAATTCAGCCAAGAGTGGACATTTTGACAACAAAATTGTTCCAACAAAAACAAATCAAAATATCTTGAACATCAAAAATTAGTACTATATATGAAAGTGCACCAGAATGCTACCAGCAATTTAACGTAAGATCACTTTCTATAATTGTATAAAATGTATAAAATTCTGAAGAAGGGAGTTACAATTACATTATATTACACATTTATATCTTCATATTATATTAGCTAAAAATTTGAAAAATAATACATGTAAGTTTACTTTAGCACATTTTTAACATCAAAATTGTTTTGGAAAATAAAAGTAAATAATTAGAAGTGGTATTTTGTAATAAATTGACTACTCTAAATTTACATAAGATGGTAGCTGAGGGCATACATAAAATCGTACCAGTATTATTTGGGGGAGATATCCAGATTCTACACCCCTAGCCCCCATGGACGCAGACCCCGGATATGATATAAGCCCTACCGATTTGAGGTTTGGTGCTGATGTCAACAATGGGATCCAACAAACCCTTTCACTGAGGAAAAATATTAGTTTATTTATTTTTTCCGTTTCTCTCTACCCCAACTTTATTTTAAATATTTTTCACTGCAATTTCATATGCCCGCACAACAGAGCACGGGCTGTACCTGATACTATTGACAATATAATAATTTTCATCTTTAAATATATTGCAACATCAACCACAAAAAATAGCTCCAATCTATTTTATACTGAAGTTCCTTATTTGATAAATTTTGTTCATACTCTTGATTTCAACCAATCAGCTCCAAGCTAAGAAAGGGTTGAACAGCACATTTTTCTGAATACAAAACTGAATACAATAAACACTTAATATCAGCAAAAATCATAATTGTCAATACCAAACATGTAAAGGCAATTCATAAGACTTTGTATGTAACATACAAAATAAAGTAAAGGCCAAAACATACTTTGTCATTTTTATGAATTACGAAATCCATCATAAAAATGAAGAGTAATAATGAGTAGGCTCAACCCGGGGGAGGGGGTTCTCAAGTTTGGTTTGGGTAATGACATGCCTTTGAGAAAATTGAAAAACCACCCATCAAACTACAACAATTTCAAAAGGGACCTATCCATTTAGTAAAATTTCCCAATTTTTTCAAGATTTTATGAAAATATGCCCAAATTTGCCGATTTTGCACCCCATAAAATATCAAGTTTTGTGAGCAAAAATGACCAATTGAAATACCAGAAATACAGCGAGCCTGATTTTGCTACCCAAATTTGCAGCATGTCCCTACAACCACTTTTGTAAAAAGTAGCCCCACCCCCCAAGCTGAACCATTTTCATTGATCAAAAAAACAAAAACAAAATGGACATGAAACAATTTCTACCATGATAAAAATTCTGACTGAAAACATTCAGAGAAAATGGCCCAGTATATTTTGGCCTTAAGACTACACGTATTACTACCACAACACACATCAAACAGATAATTGCACACTTTATGATAAGACAGTATACAAAATATTACTTTTTTGTCAAATAATTGTGTATACATTATATACATTGCACAGTTTGAGTACAAATAGGACATCTTATGTACATTTCTGCAGTTTGGTACAGATTAAGAAATTAAACTTTATCTAAGCAATGAATAAACATAATTACGACTCTTGATTAGCAGTCAAAGATTGCACTATGATGTTAAGTTTGACACAAAACACTGGTAGTAATCCATACCCGGGAATCCATACTGAATTCAAATGTCAATATGTCTCCATACGAGGAATATCTGCAGAGAGCAATGGCAGCCCCAATCCTTCCCATTGTTCCTCACTTCCAGTCACTAATGTAATATCCCTTTTTTTTTTTGACATATTCAAATGTAACTTGTCAAAATATTTTGCACGCTTGGTGCAAATTTTGAAATTTTATAATACAGGGTGTATAAAAAAGAAGTTTACAGTGATTAAAGTGCCTCCATTTCAAAAAGTATGATACATTCTATAAATTGGTTTTTAATTATAAGTAAAATAGACCATTATCTTTCCATAACTGAAAAAATTACATATGTGCGACAACCAGAACAAAAATTATGGTCAATTTTGTAAATTGTAAATAAAACCATTTGCGCAAAGTCAATAAATATAATGACGGATCCTTATGTTTTTCCCTTTTCACGAAGACTAGAGAACTTTAACATTACCTGCATGTCAGATTAGGGCTCTGTTAACAAAGTGCGACACTTTTTGGCAATTAGTTTTAAACATTGATCAAAATATGTCAACAAATGTGTTAATATCTTTGGCTAAAACTAACATTTATGGAAGAGACCTTAGACATCAAACCAAGTGATATTGGAAAACCATTACTGATGCCACGACAGTTGTGAATTTAAGTATCTAGGGAAGTTGTTTTCTTTAATGTGTGGAAAGTGAAATAGCCTTGTAAATGAAGTGATAAAAAATGGCAGACAATGGTCAAATATCCAAAGTTTATTTAAACTGTAATTACAAGGCAAAAATGGATAGGATTTAGCCTCCAAACGTCAGAAGTTATTTGTTTCATCCTATTTGATCTTCTTTTTAGCTAAAAGATATTACCTTCAGTCAAAATTGCAAGTGTGGAACCAGGCAATCTTTGCACAGCTGATTTTATTTACAATTTACAAAATTGACCATAATTTTCGTTTCGGTTGTCGTACGACTGTAATTTTTTCTTATAATTAAAAACAAATTTAGAGAATGTATCATACTTTTTGAAATGGAGCCACTTTAATCACTGTAAACTTCTTTTTGATACACCCTGTATATTTAACTGTAATTAGCAAAATTCATCTTTTTTTTTTGGAACTTTTGACCATGCATTACAAAAAATTGAATATTTTTGCTGGATCATTTCGCTTGCAAAGGTTTGCCAAACAGTTGTTTCATTTGCCCCTGGTTAAGGTCCACCAACATTATGACGACCATGATGCCACCAATGCCATTTTTGAGCACCATTGCACTAAAGAAATGTATATATTTTATTTTTCAAAGGGGGTCAAATAGAATTATGATATTTTTAGATGGATTCTAGAAGAAAGCTCCAATTCTGAGATTGCAAATGCATAGCCTAACACAAATGTATTGATATAGGTCTTATTTTTTCTTTTGTATTAATTGGCAGGATTCCATATTTCATGTTCTCAATAACTGTTATACCTCAACTTTCAACCTCATTCAAAGTTGGGTTTGTAACACCGACATTCTGGTTATGTGGTAATAGGTAAAATTGAAACCGAAGCTTATATGCTTATGGCCGTGGTGCCCATTTCCATTTCTTTAGCATTTAGGGGTCTGACTGCCAAAAAGTGTTTTTAATGTTCTGTGGGATATGACACGCCTCCCGTCAAACGAGTCTGATTTACCTAACAAGTGCTTGTTACATACTTGTACCCATTTCTGTCATCTGGGTGGGGAGGAACAATGTGGATGCTCAAGGACTTATCACTGGGGTGTTAGGACCGGGCTTGAACCTACAACCTCTCGATTATAAGTGCGATGCTTTAACCACTACACCACAGTTATCCACAATAATGTGGTAATACCAGAGAAGATGAATATACAAAACCTGGCACTGACAATATTCTACGTACAATCAGTCAAGAATTGTTCAAATAATTCTTCAAACGCTATCCACATAAGCTTTCCTAGCATCTTCTTTGAAGACAACATTCAACTTGGATAAAACAATTCTATACACGCTGGACAAAATAACATCAAATACAGCACACAGAATGACCCAAATATGTCACAATTTGGTTCAAATCATAAAGAAGTTCATAAAATGTTATCATATATCATAATGGCACTTGTTAGGAATAAAATACATGTAGTATAATTATAATAACTTGATTTGAGATATACTATATTAAGGGATAAACTTCTTGCACTGTTGATAGATGTTTTACTTTATAATACATTCTGTTTATACTGTCAAAAGTAAACTCAGATCAGAGTTAGCCCTACGACCCCCCCTTAGTAATTAAAAAAAGCAAAAGGCAAATGACTTCAAAAGGTTGAGGTCTGCTTACAGCACTGCCTGAATTAGAATTACTGGATTGATTTCTGTACCAGTATCCTAAAATCCTAGCTATGGTGTATTCAGAGTCTGACGATATCCATCGATTGATGCCCATTGATGCACAGTCTTTTACACACGTTATTTCTTATGCATTGTGTGTGTAAAGACTGTGTGTCGATAGATGACAATGATGCATGTTGACAAACTCTGAATGAACCCTTATGGGCTTGGATCAGAGTATGGTTTCTTTGAGAGTGTCCTAAAAACATTTTCAACACATTGTTCAATTAATATACGAAGTATAAATAAAATTTCAATATGGAAATGGAACCCAAATCATTTAATAATTTCCACTATGATTTGCATACACACACATATTGACCAGACATCCAAAGGAAAAATACTTTTCATTCCAGTTTCCCTGTTTTGGTTCCTTTCATTTCATAACACCAAGTGGAAGTGCCTGAACTGCTTTACGACTCGATCGAGTTGGTCATTCCTACAAGAATGAGGATATCTGGATATATGCAAGAGATGTTAGCTGTGATTGAGGAACCTCAACCAAGACTGTGCAGCATCTACTCTACTGTCATGTCTTGGCATTGTGTCTTGGAGGGAGTTTGCACACCAGATTGGAGTCTGTAATGATACAGCCACAATTTTCATCCAACAATGACAGAAATAGATTTGATGTTTTGTTAACACCTAAAAACAGGTATTCTGACATTAAAAGCAAGTATTCTGACATTTAGTCATCCATTTGGTATTATTAAAGTTGGTGTAAAAATTTCTCGGAGAGAGTAAACAAAATTCCACTCAACTACCTACTATACTATTATGATCCACCATAACAATGGTACTTAAGCTGATTTTGTACTTGAGTAAACGCAAAACAAACATGCTTGGTTTGTGTTGTGTATCAAATCAGGTAAATATCATTCCATATTGACAAACTTGACATGTGTACAGGCTGGCAAGAAATCTATCCCATCATACACTGGTTCATATAAGGCCCCAATACACATCAACAGAACAGCTAGGGGATAGCAATGTTATAACCACAGATTTAAAAGGAAGAATCTTAACTTGTCATGTGAGTGCAATGGCTGCCTTTAGTTATATTTATTTAACACCTTGTCACAAGAATGCCAAAAATCCCTCAAAATTCCCGTCTCATGTCAGTGGCTCTTGAAATGGTTCTTAAGATGACATGTTTCAACTGAAGAACCATTTCAAGAACCACTACCCAAAACTGGGCATTATAAAGTGTACAATCCAGACAAATGACAAATTGCAGCTATTGCAGATACAGCTTAATTCTTTTTTGCACTCACATGAAAAACTTTGCCCCATTTTGCCCCACCATGGAATGTAATTTGGGGGAATTCATTTTGATCACCCAAACTGCTTTGGAATTTAAATATGTGTTTTTGACAATTGACAATACCCTTCACATCTTGAACACAGCAACTTTGTGTCTAAGGAACGACACAATCATGATATGCACCTGATTTACAAGGACTTGATTACCACCAATGCAGTTCAATTTCAGGGAAGGATACTAATACAATGAGTTTCACAATGTGCCAACAAGATGACCCTTCCTTTTTAATCCACTCGCACCCATTGACCTGGTGTTTTATGGGTTGTCACCCATGTTGTACTATACACTTTCACTGATATAACCTATAGTCTTTGATCATTCACCAAAAGACCCCTTTCGGGGTTCTTCCTGTTACTGAAGACCCCTATGTCTGAGGTGCTTCGTGTCTGTCATATGTCATTCTTGAGTGCCCTCACGAGTTCCATGGTGGTCAAGCACATTATCTAAAGCGGTAAAACTTATTTAAAATATCACCTTTTAAATCTTTGGTTATAATGCAGGTAACAAATAGAGAAGCTACATAAGGGAATTTAGTAGTGTCTGCATCAGGAAACAGTTTGTCTACAAACCTTCTACATTGTCACTATTTTTGTTGTTGTAATGATGGATTCAGACTATTATGCTGCATTAAGTTCGTTTCTATTCAGGGTTGTTTGCTTGCTATTTTGCACTATTTTGCATTCACTTCCAGCTGTTTGCAACAGACCGTTTAGATGGAAACAATAGGATGTTTATAACAAATTTTTCTTACACACCTGTCGGACTGTCTTACAGGCAGCTGCTTTGTAATATCTTGTCTTGCAGAGTCACAGTTGATATCATCCTGACGTTGCTGGTGACAAATATAACAACAGACTTTCTGAGCAGTATTGTAACCATGACAGACACTCTTGAATTAAGTTAGATAGATTTTCCTACATTTATGAACACATGATGAATAAAATGTTTTGTCAATTTGTTCATAATTGTTCACATTTTCAACATGGTAAAATTGTTTAATGAAAGATTGTGTTGTTTACATTACAGTAAATAGAGCAAATATTTTTGTGATACTTTATTTTTGTGTATTTCTTGAGAAAAGACAAACTATTGAAAATAACCTTTTGTCTTTAAAATTTAT
>JXSR01S039469.1:81336-91647 GCA_000969725.1 Ophiothrix spiculata | reverse complement strand
AACTACGTTGATCAAATCAACGGTTGTTCCTTTAATCCACAACCGTTGACGGCGAGCCCATGCCTTCGTCTTCAGGGTCTCGCGGTAAATCCAAATTGTCAAAGTTTTTTTTTTCTTTCTCCCTATATAGTGCAGCCTTCATGATATTGAAGATAAACGCACTGCGGATTTTGAAGTCCAGAATTGTTTGACCGAAACAGGGTTGGGAACAGTCAGGGGTAGAATACCCTACTCTTTACGATACTGACTGCGATTAGATGTACAGGTATGACTCTTCTGTACATGGAACCGACGGCTTAACGTCCCCTTCGAAGGACGACGATCTCTCATGAAATATTTACCCAACTCTAAATACTTCATGTGTTTAGAGTTGGGTTTAGCCAATAATTTATGTCACTTAAAATACAAACGTACTCACAATTTGCCCATAATCCTGTTCAGGAGACTCTCCCGTGCCTTGTGTTTATTTTAAATCCAAAATCTGAGGCGGATAAAACGATTAAAAAGCAAAAAATGTCGCGAGAATTCTCACAGTACAACAGTATTCCGTGTTGATAAACAGAAAAAAACATATGCTTATTTTTATTATGTCGCGACTGATTACGATTTCGGTTGCCTCCGAATATTAATACGCCGTGTTTTTTCCATGAATATTTGCACTTCTAAAATCATCATGAAACTTAAAAATACGTAATCGCGATTTAATTTATGAAAATCAATATTATTACATTCTTTATTTGTGCTTGTTAACATTTCGGGTGAAATATAACAGAACTACATGTTTTGCGACTGTACATAATTTACCGTCATAAATATGAAGAATAAATTAGGTTTCCATGGTTACGAAGCCTCGTTTTCGGTATCATATGTACGGTCGCAAAAAATGTAGTTCTGCTATATTTCGCCCTAAATGATAACAAGCACAAATAAAGAATGTAATAATATTGATTTTTAGACATTAAATCGAGATTACGTATTTTTAAGTTTCAAGATGATTTTAGAAGTGCAAAGATTCATGGAAAAAACACGGCCTATTAATATTCGGAGGCAACCGGAAATCGTAATGAGTAGTGCGACAATAAAAATATAGCACGTGCGTTTTCTGTTTATCAACACGGAATACTGTTGTACTGTGAGAATTCTCGCGACATTTTTCGCTTTTTCATCGTTTTATCCGCCTCAGATTTTGGATTTAAAATAAACACAAGGCACGGGAGAGTCTCCTGAACAGGATTATGGGCAAATTGTGAGTACGTTTGTATTTTTAAGTGACATAAATTAGTGGCTAAACTTTGACAATTTGGATTTACCGCGAGACCCTGAAGACGAAGGCATGGGCTCGCCGTCAACGGTTGTGGATTAAAGGAACAACCGTTGATTTGATCAACGTAGTAGTGAACGTGAATTGGCTGGAACGCCATTTTTTTCTGACTGCGCATGCCTGGATCAATTAAATCTGCTTTGCACATGTATGCGTTAAAACCATTCCTCTTCGCATTTGGATTAATACGCGCTGCAAATCCATATTTTGAAGATCTACTTACTTTCAGGATTTTTTGGAATTAAAATCCATTTGCATCCTAAAGATGAGGCTATTATTTCCCACAACTCTATTCGAAATGTACTCATCACTCATTCTCTGGCCTATTTTGTTTCAACTGCTATGGGAAATCCCCAAATAAGCGACATAAATTGTTGATTTTCTGGTGATAGTCCATCGGGAAAAAATGCAATTTTGTGAAAATGTTTTTCCAAGTTTGTTTTAATTTTGCAAAAGTTTGACCCGATGAAATTTTTTTTTGACCCGGTGAAATGATAGATATTTTTATCATAAGTAAGATGATGTAAAAAACAATTGGGAAGAATAAAATGCCTTTGTGATCTCAAATGAAAATTGCCAGGTCGCCGCAATGTACTATCTCCTTATTGAGCGATGTCACTCGATACAGCTAGTCACCCGATTGAGCGCTTGTACCGGACTGCGCGTCACTTGTGAGCTCGCGTGATCTGTCTGTTCTGTACTGTTGCTGTGACTGCGCTGCGTAATTGGTTTGTTGTTCATGCACAGTGCATTTGGTCCCGCCCCGAATGAAAATGGTTGTATACTATTTCTCAAGGTTGTTTTTCCTTTCAAATCGTGTCGTGTACGGCTGTACGCCACTCTTAACGCACGCGCCAACAGCGTGAGCATAAACAATCGAAATCGACAAATCACGCTCTGCAAATACGTGCGTAAATTAAGTGCATCAGTACGCAGAAGGCCTTAACAACAAGCGTCGGAAAGAAAAAACCCACGAATGAGAGAAAAACAACTCTGAGAGAAACTATAGGGAACTTTGTTGTTTTACAGGGTTTTTGTTGCTCGAGAAACACAAGCCAAAAAACTTTGTTTTTGGCTTGAGGCAAGCTGCATATGACATGTCTCAAACAGACATGAACAAACGGGTCATGTGGTACATTGACCTGTACAATGCTCTTCGGAATTTGCACATCTCCCCACACCATCGACGAAACAAGATTATCATCGCAGTGAAATCGATCATGTTGTACGATAAAGTAGTACTAGACTGGTGTAGTTTAGGACCCAATTACTGCTTTCATACTTATTGTTGCTTTGCAGTTTTGTTTCTCAGTCGCTTGGTTTATTTCACACTTTTCTAGCTTTGCAGTTTTGTGGCTTTGCAGATTTGCCGCTTCATGTCGCTTTGAAAGTTGAATTCATTTTAACTCTAGAAAAATCGTGTCATGCGACAAAACACTAACTGATTTGAATCATGGACTACACCAGTAAGTTGAGCTCTCTTAACCACCAAACCCCACTCACACGTATCTTAATTGACCTCATTTTTGTCTTTTATTGAACAGTGAAATCGAAATTGCTCTTTTTTCTTTTCTAGGTGTGGTCACTGTAAAAAGTTAGCTCCAGAATATGATACTGCTGCAGCAGACCTTCAAAGAGAAGATCCACCTCTTTATATAGCTAAGGTAATATTACACAGGAAATGTGTGCACCAGACCTGACGGCCCATGGACACACACGTACCTGTCAACATTTTCAAATTCTGATGTGGAAGACTTCTGTAATCATTTAAATTTACGTGTATGAGGCCCAAATGGTACACCCAATAAATTTTTACGTAGCTTTTGAAGTCATAAAGTACAATTCAAAACTATCTTATCTTATTTTTAATTTCTCAACAAAATTTTCGTGCACACGGTCTGAAATCATGCTGATAGTGGAACATCCCGGTAGATTTTTTGTTCAATGCGGAAGATTTTTTTACATAGCAGAACATTCTTTAAAAAGCAGCAGATATGGCTTCCCGGTCGGGAGGGTGACCTAAAAGCAGGAGACTCCCTCCCAAATCAGGAGATAAGGTATGCACAGACAGACTTGTACACACATGTTGGTTAAAAAGCTTAACATTAAGGTTGCACCGATTAATCGGTAACTGGTGTCAGTCTTCAGTTGATAAACTCCAAATAATTATAAGCTGCATTGTTACCTTTAGATGTACTTGCAATGTTTGTCTCCTGGCAACAATCTTGGTGTGCACAGTATCTCATATGTGAGTTACAAAGTATATTGTCCCTTATCTCTGTTCATCTGTACATCCCCCTCGTGCATTTCCCTATATAGCCTTTGTGATCTAACATTTTTCTAAGCCGCTCTTCATCAGGTTATGTTCTAAATGTTAAATTTATGACCTTCTTTGTGCAGGTTGACTGTGTTAATGATGGCAAAGAGATTTGTGGTAAATATGGAGTATCAGGATATCCAACTCTTAAACTTTTTAAAGGTGGAGAAATGGCACAAGACTATAGTGGTGCAAGAAATGCAGGTAAGACGCTGTTTTATTAACACCAGAACTAGTATCTGATTTCTTGCATGTATATTGATTACTTACTTCAAGAGGTGAAATATATGCAAGTGTTTGTTCTGTCCTTGATAGGGGGGGGGGGGCAAATACTTTAAAAAAGAAAAGCATTTCAAATTTTCAAAATTTGACAATTTAACAATGAAATTTTACATGCTGTCATTACTGCCAATACTTCAAATGATGCAAGAATCTTAAAATGTTGGGGGAAATTGCAGATGATGCTGAACTTGTCCAATCCCCTTTGAATAAATTTCTTATCATAGCCCACAGGCTGAATTACATCAAGTTAACGTTGAAAAAGAATCATAGGGAAAAAATACTGCAAGTGGAGGACAGTTCAGAAAATACAGGACTGTCAAGAAAACAGAAACATGTAAGATGGGGTTGAAAAATAATGAATTGAGCAATCTGGATTTGAAAATTGAAATTTTGTACCAGAAATTTTGCACCAGAAAAAACTGACAACATTTTCTTCTGAGTTGCATGGTGGAATTACCATGTTGACAACTTGTCAGAAGTGAGTGTATGCTGACAAATATTCATGAAAAGGATTTTAATCTCAAGTGTGGCCAAGGATTTACCTCCCAAGGATGTATTTACAGACTCGTTTTTGAATGTTCTCATTCTGGTTAACATGTTTTGCAGTAAGACCCTGGTACCACACAGGGGCAGTATAGTCAAGCATTTGTCTTTAATACCCCTGTAAACAATATCAAGCAGATACTTAACCATCAATATAAGCCATCAAGGCCAGCTAGTAACTTGCCAGTTAGTATCAAAGTGGTAAATATTAATCTCTAGGCCTTTAGCTCATATCATGCAAGGAAAAGAACAAACATTTTCATGTACATGGATACTCTATTTAACAGGTACGGTGTATCTAGGTTCCATCTATATTCAATGGGTATGTACATGTGTATGTAACTGGTATTTATTTAATACCCGCTACCCATTCTTTGTTATATTCATTTTTACCAATAATCATTGATTCTTAATCAACTTAATACTATATTGATTTGAATAATTACATTTGGCATCATTTGAATTTAAAAAAAAAGGATTGAACAATAAGATTCTGTATAGAGAAATAGATATATCAATGATATGGAATATGGAAGACAAACTATCTAATGGTTTGATAACCTGGGATTTTGATTTTTAAAATGTCTTAGATTAGCACCCTGCAATGATAAACCTATGCATCACAAATTCAAGTGAAATGTATTGATTTGTTGAGTGAAGTGATCAGAATACATACTTTTAACATTCAACATAAGTTGGGACTATTATAATGATGAAGATTAATGATGATGATCATTAAGTCTTAAAAATGTGTATTATGTCAAGTCTCAAGTATTTTTTACATTCCAACTAGATAATACCTTGATCACATGTTTTGAATGGTTCATGTTCATTTGAAAATTTATAACAATATTTCCAACATTTATGTTTTGTTCTTTCAGGTGGAATTGTATCTTTTATGAAGACGCAATCTGGGCCTGCTGCTAGGGAAATAGAAACTCTTGACAAAATGAACAAATTTCTTAGTGATACTGAACATCGTATTGTTGGTAAGTGCTGTTACGTTTGAACATTTTCCATTTTGCATTAATAAAAAAAAAAGTTTCCCATGTGTTAATTCATGCATAACTTTTTTTCCTTTAATTTGTATACAAAATACATGCATGAGAATTTTCAGATAATTATCTGATTTCAGATATTTTGTCTTCCAAAAGCATCCAAATTCAGATAATTTGGTGGCTTCATTTAACCTTTTTAGTGGTTTTTTGGTGAAATTTTACTAAATTCAGATATTTTCATGAAAAATCATTCTCATGCCTGACAATAGAAATATTGACAAATCCTGATTGTGGGGAAAGAAATATCCCTAAAGAATGCTAAACTGTATCATCGGACAATTCTTTGAAAACAAACAAATTTCAATTGAGATCCCCTTTGACTTCTGATCTAGATATTCAATGTACAAATTAAGAAAAGTGACACATTGAGCAATCAGCTGGCAAAAACATGGTACGCATTGCTTTTTCAAGAATTGTAAAAACAAAAATAAAAAACACATGCCGCATTGCAATTTTCAGACCTGCAACTTGTGTACAAAATTGGTTCTCACTGTGCCAAAGCTCCCAGCACATTGGAAACCTTTTCACAAAAATGTCTTGGCATGTTGATTGGTCGACATTGTGTAAAGGTTTTCTTTAATTTGTGCCCATTCCTTTTTAAGCTGAGGC
Organism: Ophiothrix spiculata; assembly: GCA_000969725.1. Lineage (NCBI taxonomy): Eukaryota > Metazoa > Echinodermata > Ophiuroidea > Amphilepidida > Ophiotrichidae > Ophiothrix > Ophiothrix spiculata. The sequence continues at coordinate 85,517 of JXSR01S039469.1, read as the reverse complement.
AATTTTGTAAAAATTGTCATGATTGTAAACATTTAACGCTTTGAACCCTGGCCATTCCAAGTGTACCTGTACCACTGACCCGGGCCAACCCGAAAGTTAAAAAACACAATATAACCCTAAAACTTACTTTGATTTTGATTTCCCTTGCTTTACATTTTCATTTTACAGTAGTCTGAATTGTACCAATAACCAGCATTCACAAAAGATCACTATTTATGTTTGCCAACATATTCGACGTTTACGTTGAAGTCTATGGACGAAGCCACATTTGTTCAAAATTGTGATCAAATTTACGAAAATATGAGGAATTTTTCACCTCTGTCGAGTAAATAAGAGCAAAATTACCCATTAATTATGGGTTCAAAGCTTCATCGATATCTTCCTACATAAATAAAACCATCAGAAATTGTAATTGAAAGAATTCATTGGTACTAATCCAGAATATAAGTCCACTTACGTGTACGTTTCGGCAATCAGCTGTTGCCTTTATCAACACTGAGTTGAGACTGACGCTGGTCGCTGCTTGTTGTTTCTTAGTGACGACTTTGGTGTTGCCAGTCGAACTTTTGTCTTGAAGCAGCATCTCATCAAAAACGTGAGTTAGGAAATATTCTCCATCGTCTCTATTAATGAAATTAGAAATTGTAACTACCAATGCCTATTGAAAGACACGTGAAGTTTCTGACACATGGCCTAAAAGGTGGTAAACCGACTCATCAAATATACGGTACATGTACACCGGCTCGTCAGGTTCAAAGGGTTAATGATATATTGAGTTTTGAATATTTTGATGGTGAACATGATCGTTTTGACTGGTGAGTGAGCAAAATTGATTATTGTACAGAACTTATTTATTATAGTATTTGTTTCATCCTGCATAATGATTTCACATTGTTTTTTCTGCAATGTGACCAATATTTTAAGTGTCAGCATAGCTGGATTGATATTATTATACCTTCTTTATTTTTTGTTTGACAGGATTTTTCACTGAAAAAGACAACGCAGAGAATAAAGAATTCATGAAAGCTGCCAATACTCTCAACGAGCTGTACAGTTTAGCATTCACTACAACATCAGAACTCCTAGAGGAATTTGGTTTCAAAGAGTAAGTTTCAGTCTAGTCCGTCAAGAAGGACCATGCGCAGTGTGGCAAATTAAACCTTGTTAGTTAATCATTAATGAGCTCTTTATCACACTACAACCCTAGAGATTTTCAAAACAATATAAAGTAGGGTTTTTTTCAGCTTTCATCAATGCACAGAAGATAGTAATATACTCTTGGAACCTGGTATCTTTATCATATTGATTTATTTATTTCAATGGCATCAATTACTTAGACATACACATGATAAAAAAAAACCGAACACAATCTGATATTGGGGAGATAACAAACATGAGCAAACTTTATAAACATGAGCAAAATAAGAACACATCCGAAACAGAATCCTGCCAAAGCTTTCAACAAGGTAATAAAGCTGGTTTCAGAGTGTCTGTTGTGGTGGTCATACAACCAGCATGACGTCAAAAATTTGAAGTGCACAGACTCGGAACTTTTCACATTTGGAAAATTTTGCGACAAGCTAATACATGGCTTGTCGTGGTGGTTGCAACGACACATCGTTTTGAGTTGAAATAAATTCAACTTGCATTCAATTCGTCTTGGCAATATGCAAATGTATCGTGCTACATAAGGACAACTCAAAATTGCAAATGCATGGCGTTTGCCTCAGCTATACCTTGATCAAAACCAAATAGGAAGGTCTCTTCACATTGTGAATTGATACAGCACAATTGCAGGAGATGCAACGCTCCTTGCACGCGTGACTCGTGCATCAGTATCTACGGCGCAGTTGTAAGTGGAATTATGTTTACTTGCGGATAAAATATACTGTAATAAGTCTATACTGTAATGTACCTATAAGAAATTTAAAACAAAATGTCTCTATTTGTGCCTTCGCAGTCAGGTGGTTATCTTCAGAGCTAAAGCTATGGCCAACAAGTTTGAAGATGATAAAGTCGTATTTGAAGGTGAAATCAAGGGTAGAGCCATCAACACATGGGTCAAAGAAAACATGTAAGTACTTTATCAGCTTTAATGCAAATAATATATACAATTGCCAAGTTTGGTCCAGATAATATCAGAGGGTCTGGAGTTATGGTCGTGACCTTGAAATAACCTGGGATGACCTTGGGTAATATTTTGGACAATTTCAAAATTTGACCTCTACCTTAGAACTCAAATAACCTCAACCAAACCCCCTTAAAACACTTAGGGTAAAATGCTATTCATGGTCCAAGTTTGGTCCAGGTAGGGTCAAGGGTTTTGGAATTATGGTCGTAACCTTGATATGACCTGGGATAAACTTGAGTCAGGGTTTTAGGCAATTTCAAAATTTGACTTCTGGATGACCTTTGACCTTGGATGATCTTGACTGGACTCACTTACAACATTCAGGGGGCCAATTGCTATTCATGGTATATGTTTGGTCTGGGTTAGGTAATGGGTTCTGGAGTTATGGCCATGACCTTGGGTCAACTCTCCTGTCAATTTTGTTTGAGCCTTGACCTAAGTTTGTAGTTGTAGTTATTTTATCTTTTAGTGTATTAGTAGACTCACACTAGATAAGAAATTGTTTCACATGCACTTTAAAACGAGAAATATTCACATGATAAAATGTGACAAATTATTTCCTGTGTCATTTTCTTTGTAGACATGGTATGGCTGGCTTGATGACGTCATCTAACCAAGATCAATTCAAGAAACCATTGATTGTCGCTTATTATGATATCGATTATAAGAAAGACCCCAAGGGTGAGTGAGTGTGTACAGAAGAAGTAAACATATTTAAGCAGAATTGTTTGCAGGGTATTAATATCTACCAAAAACAAATCCGCTAAGCCAAAAAAATCAAGTCATGGGAGACAGAGGGTGCTTCATTTTTAGATCTCCTAGTAATGCTTTATGAGGTGGACTACTATAGACACTCATTACCCATCAGTGTTTTAAAGTAAGTGTAGAACACTTCACTGTGGAACTAAGATGCTTATTAATGTCTGACAATTGAGTTTGTGGGTGTATCAGACACAGTGTTTGACTTAAGAATTGTATGTGTAGCAAAAAGTGCTGCACACTTTTCATTTGTTGTAGCAATTCATAAATAATTTATGACTGTTTATCAATCAGTGATATTCACATTCTCTTAGCGGATTTGAACATCAAAACGTCCATTTTGTAATTGCCCATTTTCTAGTAGATGTGTTTTTATATCCCATTTGATGACATTTGGAACTCAACAACTTGCGTTGTGCGATATTGGAAATTTTAGAATTAATGAAGGTTAGCTAAATATAGGCCTGTAGATTTCAGGTTTTTTCACTCCCGGGACTCGTATTTTATTTTCAAACGGGTACCCGGGACTCGAATCGTATTTTATGATTCAAAATGTAAGTTGAAAAGGCACCAGTCGGAAACACAGGAGTACTTAGTGCACAAGTACCAAAAGTTACACTCGAGTCTTTACACTATACTGTAGGGCACATTTCAGGCTTAAAAATGGCTGATTTAATACTGTACTGACGCGTGTATAGTCCCACCATTTTGTTACCTCAGATTTTATTCAAATAATGGGTGGGACTTAAATCGGGGAACTTACATTAATTGACGTTTAATGTGGTAATATTATTGTTGCTGCTTCATGGAGTCGCCGTTTTGACGAAATGACAGGTTATTACAATCACGATTACGCATGTCTAACAATTATGATAGCGCCGTTATATAATTGCAACATTGCCATCTGTTGACGAACATTATGATTGCGCATGTCTGGCAAGTATGATAGCACCGTTATATAAATGCAACATCGCCATCTGTTGACGAACATTCACGAACATTCAACAGATGCAAACAAATAGTTAAACACAGATTGCAATGTTTGTAACGAAACATAGAGAAATCGGCGATCTTCCTGCAAGAGACATCGAATGTTTGATAAAGTTTACGACTATTTTTGGAAGTAGATTTTGATATTTGATCATTTTTAAGGTCATTTAGCAACTTATGGCCACTAGTGAAATGGTTATTGGAATATTTTGGTAATGATAATTTGGCAACTTCTCTAAAAAATACCAATAGGTCAAATCACTGTTTTTCGGGTTTCGAGTAGGCAAATTTGGGACCCGTG
>JXSR01S039469.1:30258-45896 GCA_000969725.1 Ophiothrix spiculata | reverse complement strand
CATAGGGACATAGGGTTTTCGGGGGGTTTGCATCAAACATGAAGAAAAATAACAACCTTTAACTTTGTTTATCAAGGTTTTTATGATTTTTTATAATAAAGATTATATTTATCAAGACAAAACCACAAAATAAATATTTCAGAATTGTATTTTTTTTAATTTATTGCGAGTTAAAGTAGCGGGACACCAAAATAGACACTTAGCGAAGAACCACCCAAATACACTACTTGCTCTCGCTCTGAGTTCCGTTCCCCGTCCGATTCTGTGGATTTACCCCATCAACGGCGGGAGTATGTCAATTATAGATATGGTCTGTAGTAGACCTATTGCTGCTGATCTATAGAAAATTAATTGTTTTTGCAGACTTGTCCCGTCCAAAACAGACTTTGTGCACTGGATGTCCCCTGCCCCATTTCAGCTTTGTTTAGTTAGGAAGGTGTCAGTGTCCATTGTTTTACCTTATTTATTGAAAAGGTTGAGCAGTCTATGAACCCCCGGCATTCAATCTGCCTTGTGACGACTTGTCCCTTAAACTGTCATTCCTTCCCGCGTTAAATTTGCCACGCACCTTTCCTCTCACTCACGTCACAATTTCAGATGGATGAGTTTAATTTTTAAGTTATCCCAATTTGAAGTAGTAAAGGGGTGTGTGGTCAAATAATGACACCCTGTAGAAGCTTGCGACTGTTTTAGTGCGGCTACCTGATACCTCAAACGTTTTTTAATAGTTTAAAGGATGACTTATTTTTAGCAAGGTTGAAAGTTCTTCCTTGCAAATCTATGCTTAGACCAGTTGCAAAGACCTTATTTGATTTTTGACCTGCCTGATCTAAGGGGGCAAATATTCTGACATATGTTATAATATCTCATGATATTCTACCTGTAACCAAATGGTAACATGTATCCTGTATCCTCCCAAGAATCTTTGGCTGAACATGATCAGTATACTCCATGTTTAAGCAAACCTAATCCTTTCTCTTTGATGCAGTGTTGAACTGTACACCAACATGAAATATGTTAAAAATACAAAATGAATACACCCCTTGTTCGAATTGCATTGCCCAATTTACATGTAAATTATGCAAATGCTCATATTTGACAGATCTAGAGGGGAGTGTGGCCGAGCGGTTAGAGCACAGGTCTCGTAATACAGAGGTTTTGAGTTCGAGCCCCGGGCCAGGCGTTTTGGCCCAAAGATCAAAAGAAGTAGAAGAAGTGACTCATTTTCTCCGGTATGTCAGTAGGATTTTAAACGTAACGTACCCATTTTCCCATTTTTTGTAAAAAAAAATATCATTGAATTTTGAGATGTCATAATGGAAAAATCCAGACGACGGTGGCCGCATAATAAATTGCCTGTTTACCGAACTATTTACATAGATTTGATGCGTATTCATTTGTAGTATCGCCTGTATATTTCATTGTGTAAATAAAAAGAAAAGTAGTTCTTTAAAATAATCAGAATATCTTTTTAGTTTTTTGGGGTAAAAGTTCTGACCCCAACAGTTTTGAAATCTGCATATGTTTATACACTAAGTAAGGGCATAAAATGAAATTTTTGAGCGTTAGTTAAAATTCAAGTTTTTTTGAATGGTAGTTTCAAAATCTGATGATGTCACGTCCTACCCCCCCTGGAAAAATCAGGGATAAGTCAGGGAATTTTGTTTTTGTAAAATGCTAGGAACCATGCTATATTAAAAACAGACAATACAGAGCTAATGGGAGATCTTGAAGTTATAAAGCTCAGTCATTTTTGGCAGGCAAAACAGTGTAGGTTTATTACATTATCATTCAAAAAGAATAAAACATTTGAAAAACATCATTTGTAATCTATAATAAGTATTAGTCCTACAATCTGACAAAATTTGAACATTTGTCTGAAAATTATGAAAGTAATAAGCTTTTTGATTTGTCTGATTGAACATTATGAAATTGCTAGCTTTTGGTGAAAAGGGCATGAACTTTTTCCAAGTAACCTATTGACTTCATTTTGAACGTGTTATTGCAAGTGGAATCATTAGTAAAGGTTTATGTTTGATCTAGACCCCGTATGTGTGCCAAAAATTGTGATATTCTGGCATGTGCAAGTAGGCATAAACTTGCAGTAAACATGACACTCCTCCATCTCATTCATGGAAAAAAAAATGTTAGATATATCAATTTTTTGTGACAAAGTAGAATTCTACAGTACTGAATGAGTGGTGATATTTTTGTACCCTTAAAGTCTATTACCTTGAAATGAAACATTATTTTTTATATATCGATTGGCTTGATTTGAGCCGGTTAATAGCAAGTTATTATTGCCCCCTCAAAACAAAATCAATATAAAACAAATATTGACTGCTCTTTCATTTAGGCATAGTAAAATTTCCCTACATCATTCTTGAGACTATCATACTATTTCCCTCTACCTTCAGTCTTGGGAAATAGTATATAATCTCAAGATCATTTCGAGGCAGTAGTCATTACTATTGCCCTCATGAGCAGTCAATATTTGTATAAGGTTTTATCTCAAAGAATAATAATTGTAAAACAGATTTTATTTTCCATTATTCTTTATTTCAACTATTCTCCCATTTTTACTCTTCCATCTCTGCTTTTCTCCTCACCTTTCTTGCATCAAACCTGTCTGTAATAATATAGAGCTTTGCAAGCAGATTAATAAGGTCAACATCACATCGTTGATTGAATACATAGTGCATTAACTGAACTGTGAAGATAATATATATTTGAAGCGGAGCTGACTTAAAAGCCTTCAGGCAGTGTTTTCTCCACACTCACTGTATTACTCTGTGAATATATTAGTTTTCGCAGTCAAAACATTACCGATAATCAAGCATGGCCTAAATTAGACATGAACATGTGCATATGTAGTGATTATTGTTAAAATTCCTGTGATGTGCTGTAAAATACTTTAGTTTAAGTCATCTCATTTTGGCAATGCACGTTTTCAACCAATGAACACATCTGTTTATACATTTTTACGTACAGTCTTGGTCTCAGAGGAGCCTTGGATGTTTTGTGATGTGCCGACTTGACATCATTACGGGACATGGCAACGAAGGATGTCTGGATTCATTGACTAGGGGAGCTGGAATTGTGTGAGTATATCAAATCAATTTGTCGTGTGTTATGATTTATTGTAGAATGCATATGTATGTGATAGGCTGTATGTTATGTCTGGATATGATCCATGAATAAATTTTCGTTATTTCAGACTTTAAGGTGTGTTGAAAGGAGCAGTTTATTTATTCTTTTAAAGCAGATTATTTACAGATAACACTCCTTTCCCAAATTGGGTACATTTTGGGAAAATTTGCAAAAAGTACCCAATTTTAGTAAAATTGGTATATTGATTGGTTGGTTTTTAAGCCAAAAATAGGTCTGTCCTGTATAGGCACATATAGCTATATATTATGTGTATAATTTTGTAACGAACCCCCCTCCCTTGGCATGTACATGTAGAACCATGAAAGAAAAATGAATTAAAAATGGCGCTTTGCCCTGTCACAATAGAAATGTTGCTATATTTTGACAGCGACCTCTTGGGAATCTTTGATATGATTATTCTCCTGCAGACTAAAGTGGATAAATGAACAAAAAATAGCAAATGAAATGACCATGTGTAGTTTAGGTTTCCACTTACAGGATAAGAGAAGATAGTGTGTGTATCCATCATGCATTGCTTCCAATAGGGTTGTTAGTATGGGAAATTATGTGAGTGCTAGTGATGAAATGTCTATAAATCAAAGTTATTTGTTGTAATCTTGCATTTGTGGCATTTATTTCATCACTAACTTCTCATATGACTTCCTGTACAAAATTTCTCATAGGAAGCAATGCATTATGGGATACACACGATATCTTCTCTTTAACAGAATAACCACCCAAACAAACAAACAAACAAATGAGCAGACAAACAAGCGTCATTTAGTTTTCAACAGAAAAACCAGCCAACTAACCAACAAACGAACAATACACAAACAAACAAGATGTTGATTAGTTTTCCACCAAACAGGAAAACTAACCAACCAAATGAACAAATGAACAAACAATCAAGTCCTCTTTTGGTTTCAACCAAACAGGGTAACCAAACAAACAAACACATGCATCCAGGAAAAAATCAGGAAAAATGACTTTGCCCCACTTGAAAAATTTTTCTGTTATGCCTCTGATATTATGTAAATGCAGTGGTGGTGTGGGTGTTTGGGGTGTGTTAGGTAATTTGGTTAAAAGTTTTGTATTAACTCAAGAATAATAAGGTTTGTAGAGCCAGAGACAAAACTTGGTGACATAAAGGGGTTTAAGTATGGCTTCACCAAGTACTATGAATCTTTTGGGAGGGTTATATCAATGTCATTTAAGATCAAACTAATTATTAAAAATTGTCCAGAAAGTTGACCAGAGGTAATGTCGCATTGGTAAGTCTTAACCCTTGACCCAGATGGACCAAAATAGGTAATTTGAGGTCATATTTAAAAAAAATGTTCAGAATGTGGGACCAAAGTTCCACTCTAAATATACCTTGGTTATGAGATTGTCCGGTAAGGGTTTCATTTATGTTCAGGCATTGTCGACGTTTGGGGGTCAATTTAAACTACTACTAGGGGTGTCCATTTTGAACAATAATCTCATCTTCGTTTAGGTTCTCATTTTTGATGCATGAGTTCCCATTTTTTTCTCCCAGATTATATCAGAAGAGCCCTTCAAATTTAGCATCATTCTCGGATGTAATTTTAACTGTTGCATGCCATATTAGATATAGGCCTACACCATGTAGCTAAAGAAAAACTTACGTGTGACATAAATTTCAGTGCTGTTGGTAGACTCTGGGATAGACGGCAACAAATGCTTGTATGGAGCCTACTGCCCAGGATTGGAACAAGGATATTTACACTCCAGAAATACACCATTTAGGGTAATGCATATGCCATTATGGCATTTAGGGTATGATTGTTAGTCATTACACCATTTAGGGTAGGACTTTGGTTCTTTACCCAATTTACAATATGAAATTCATGCTGGGGCAGCAAATTATTGTGAGCCATTTATGCTGTTTAGGGTCCAGATTTTGAGTCGATTAACAAGCATGAGTAGCTTCATTTTATGTGTGAGTGACCCCCTGTTGAAAGTGAGCCCCAACCAGTGCAATTAAATTGTAAATTGTTAGTCAGCTGACCATCCCCGGGCTGACCATATAAGACTTATTGAAATGATGTACCATGCTAACATAATGGGTGAGGTATTACTTAATATATGTGACCCATCATATCGAAAGGTACCTTAATACCGGCATAGTAAATTACGAGATACGGGCCATTGAAGCTGAGCATAGTCAAAAGTCACGTCCAAGGTCGAATTTCTAGTTTTATCAGAAACATTACCTTTGAAGTGCATTTTATCATATTAATCAGGTTCCAACATCCAAAACATAAGAAAAATATGTTAAAAACCAAGATAAAAATCCTCTCTTAATTCAAGTTTTACTCAGTACAAAAACTTTAGACTCGATTTTCTCAGAACTATAGTTTTCTGAATCAGCCCGATGCCTTTTACCAATTTGGATGTAACTTTGCAATCAAACATCCAATAACCAAAAGCAAGGTGTCATTTTAAAGCTTAAAATATAATCTTTGATCTTTCAGATAGATAAGACCAAAAAATCAATTTACATTTTGGGACCCTTAAGGTACCTTTCGATATGACGGGTCACATATAGTGGTACCGGTACATAATTTGCATAAAATAAAAATGACAAGATTCTAAAAAAGGAGTTGGTTTGAAATTTAGAACATATGTTGTGCTTTCACTGACTGTAATTGGCCCTGAATTTTCTGGCTACATTTTGTGGACCTAGTGCTGCCTGACCCAGATGAGTCACGTACGCTAAAATTTGAACTTCTATCAAAATCTGGGTCACTTTAATATTTTTTTAATGAAATAGAGACAATAGCCCAACAATAACAAAATTAATCCATTTCCACATATATGCAAATTACAGTATGGATATCAATAATACTATTTCAAAATATAGTTATAGATAAAATAGAATAATAAAACTTGAAAGCTGGGGCAGTCGGCTCTTCTTTTTGGTAGGGGTGGTAAAATTGAACTATGTGGGGCCTGTAGAGAGGGCGTATAGGTCACTATTATTGTTTCAAATAAATTTTGGACACAAACATGATTTTTGAACACAGCCACCACGTATCCACAATTTCTGACAAAAATGGGACACCAGGAAGTACGCAACACCATTTCCAATCAGTAATCTACAGTACCGCGACATTGCGCGCGCCTGAAAAGCGTTGTGTCCTCGCGTAAAATGCATACGTAATTGTTTTATGCCAGGCTCTAAATTTTTTGTCCGAGATTTATTTGAAACAACAATAGGAGGTCACAAAGAATGATACTAGATCTACACTCCCGGTCAAAAGTGTTTGCGCACAAAACCTTTAACCAGCCATATCTCGAGAACCGTTCATCATTTGCGCCATATTTTTTCGGATTTATTTTTGACATACATAGATCTAAAAAATTCGATGAGAATTGCATTTACAACATTTGAAAATATGGCGTACTAAACGTATTGGTTACTTTCTTCTGCACATAAAAAACTAAGTTTAAATACATAACTGCACATTTGTTGGAAAACTTATAACCTGAAAATGTTCTTTACAGCTACACAGTGATAACGAGCATTGGATAATAAACTTCATACCTGTAGTATATCAAAAAGTGCGTGTGGTGTTTTTGTAAATGGTCCAGGAAATCGGCCATTTTTATGGTTATGGAAGATCTAATATCAGTGGAAACATATTTTATTTATATTGGATACATTTAGGCACCTATAAAAACATGAATTGTTTCAGAGTCTTGGTCGTTTGATATAATAATTACGTTTTTGCCCGTATTTCAGTATGCACAAACACTTTTGACCGGGAGTGTAGTATGTGCTTTGTATCCACTTTTAAGTGGCAAAGCAATTCTTGGAAAAATACTTTTGTAGATGATTTAAGAAAGTGATAATTATTGCTTCATTTTAGGCTGTTTTTACTCAAAATTCACTTTTGGTGCAAATCTTATGGTTTTTACCCGTTTTTTTTAATTGATGGTATTTGTAGGTTTTCAATGTTCCTTTCAAGTTTTGGATTATTTGGTTTAAAAGATGCAATAAATAATTGCTAATGTAACATGATGAAAGCAATGTATATAGCGCCACCATAGAACAAACAGGAGTGTCTGAGGAAATCAACTTGATTTACACAAATATGAGAAGCTTCACATCAAAATGTACAACTTGTCGGCAAACCCAATTCTGAGCTATGGCCGTCTGAAGTTGAAAATGAGTGAAAATGGTCAGGAGATCAATTTTTAAAATAAAGTCCTTGATGTATATATTTTCAATGAACTTGTTTTCTGAAAAAATACACACAGATCCATTTTGCTGAAATTGTCCATAGGATTATCACTTGAGTACCAAATATGACCAATTTGCACGACAAATATCAGAGCATCCCGATAATTTCCCCTGGCAACTTTTGTATCACTGTCTTTGTTACAGTTTCAAGAGCATATGTGCCCACTTTGATGTCATTTGGGCAAATAAAACACATTTTTCTTAAGTGTTTTTTTTAAATCCATCAATGTTGTTATTCTTTGTTTTGTCATAACTCAGTAACCATATGTCCAATGCTCTTAAATGTCGGTATCATTTTAAAGCTGATTTTAAAACAAAGTTTCCAATCATACCAAAACTCATTTTTGAATTTTTTTCTCAAGTTGTACCTTTTGATGTAACGCGTCACATATTCACACAATATACATTTTCACTTTGTGTCTGTTGTTAACCTTTTCACTGCTGAGACATTAACCTAAAATGATTGTTTTAAATTGTCATTGTTGATCTAGCCACTTGTTTTATTTAACAATGAATTTAGGCCGACTCTCTTTGTCGCAGGTGAATGATGATGCACTTGTACTTTTTGCCCTTTGTTCTGAAATGAGTGTAAGAGTACTTTTTATTATACATTATTAAAAAACTATGTTGTCTGGTATGTGCCAAATTAATTTCAAATGAAATTTGATTATTTTGTCAAAAGGGCAATTAATCATGATTTAATGAGAAAATACATAATCATATGCGTGAATGTGACTTAATGGACACATATGTGATTGCAGTTGATTACTTTGATAAATAGTACAATAGGTAGAGATCTCTAAAGAAGATATCAGGACCTTCCCATCATGCCTTACTTCCAATGGGATTTTGTACAGGTTATCAGGTTATAATGAGAGGAATTAGTAACATAAGAATTCTTGTAACACATCTAACCAAGGGGCAGTGAATGAGGGTACAATCTCCAGTAACTTGATTTCAATAAGACGGCATAAGTCTTCCCATCCAATCCATTCCAAAACATGTCCAATTGGCGAAACTGGTCATATAAAATGTTTTACCAACCACTCTAACTGGATGTCCTACAACATCTTAGGTGGTAGTGTAAAGGTTGTAAGGTAGATTATCTTAGATGTACTGAGCATTTAGGAGATCATTAGATGCGGTTTATTTGAACTCAAAAATGGACTTGACATATTACGCGCAGGCAGGTAACTTTCAATTCTTGCCCACCCAACACAAAAGTCACCCGCCATTGGCTGTTGGGTATGTGCTAATGTTCAGCCTTATCCACATGACAGCAACAAAAAAACACAAATAAACAAACAAATAACATAATTACCCCCCCCCCCCCCCCCCCCAAGCAAATATATGGACAGGTTGAGTCCACTTTAGTTTTAGTCCGTTTTAGTTTTAATTGCTTGTACCGGTATTACTGAATAATTATTGTCTGTTTATTTTCTATTCTATTGTGGTCATTTTTGTTTTTTCTGATAAGAATCAGTCAAATACCATCTATTCAGTATATCTTTATTATCATTACTATCAGTTTGTATGTGTGTGTGTTTCAATTATTGGATAGAATAAAGTAAACAACAAACAAGATTTGGTATTGCATTTGTCATTATGAAAGAAACTGTATTACTGCAGGAAAGTTACTGGTACGAAAAGTTGTTTTTTTAATTCAGCAGAGTTTTTGTTACCCAAAATGTCTATTTTCATCATTTTTGAAAATTCAAAATCCACTTACTAAAAATGGTATGACAAATATAATGTTGACTTAAGGGGTTTTCTCAGAGATGCAGTTGCTTACGACTGCGGGATAACGATTTTTTTTCATAAAAAGTAAAAAATCAAAAAAATGCTAACGTGTTTGGTTAATCACGCACCGCATAGCTGCGTAAAATATACACGGGAAATTATGCAGACGCAGATGTGCCATCAAAGTAACCAAATTTTATTTTAAAAATGCCAGTTTTGGTCTTTTTTCTTGAAAACTAACCCGGAGACCATATTTTTTTATTTCATTATTTTCATGTGTGCAAAAAGTGCTTTAACATACTGTAAAACAAGAAATATTTGCAGAAAAGGGAAATTTTGTGAATTTCAGAATCTGGGGTTTTTGGCAGCATTTTAATTTCACTAATTGCATCAGCATGCCATTGAAATCATTGTACATTATTAAATAATATAAGCGGCAAATTAATTTTGCGATTTTGGGGTTTTAGCGAAATTAGCGTAATTAAATTGCTAGGAAATATTTCTTGTTTTACAGTATGTAAAAGTTAGAAAAATAAATGGAGCATTACTATTTTACAAGCACATAATGATCGACGTTTTGGGCTTACCCTATACTTTGTATGGTAAATCGGGTTATTTTTTGGGAAAACATGTACTTTTTGAAATGCCTGTATCTCAAAAACGAGCACGGTGACCTATATTTTTTTTTAGATTCGTTATCAGCATAAATAAATCTACCAAATACTAAATGTTTAAGAAAATAAATGGAGGATTTGCATCTCGGAGAAAACCCCTTAAATGCAATCTGGTATTTATTGAAGAAAGATGTGTAATGTTATATAAGAGCAACAATAAATACTGAATTTATGTTGATTTTCAGCATTTTTATAAACAATCCTAAAAGCTCATGCTAAACAGACAGCAGTGGAGAAAATTCATCATGGCTTCCGACCGCGGTCGACATAGATAGATAGATTATAAACATTGAAGGAGGTGAAAATGTTCCCTGATGCTTTTTTCATGTGTGTGGATTTTATGGTGCACAGTACGGTTTAGGCTATACTCTGCCTCCACAGAAATTTTTCGCTGCCAAACATTTGATCACTGCATCTCATGCATGATGTTTTGAATTGTTTCATAAATACCTAATATATAACTGTTTGAAAAAATATGTTATGCTTAATAAAACACTCAACTCACATTATGATTCATGATTACAAATTGTAATCTATAATAGATTCCAACTCATTTTTAATTTTGTGTATAAATTGTTCATTACCCAGACAAAGAAACATGACAATAGCGAAAAGCCACCAGCACTTTGACTGTATTTTAAAGCTGGAGGGGACAGTCCTTTTTCACAAGTGTGACAGAGGAATGACAAGGTTCTCTGCAGTTTTTTGCCCACTAACACATGTAAGAATATCACAATTTTTGGCATAGATATGAGGTATAGAGGCTTAAACCTTTACTAGTGATTTCTCTTCCTTGAACAAGTACAAAATGGTCTCAACAGATTACTTGAAAAAATGCATTTTTCACCAAAAACCTTGTAATTTAACAATGTTCGAACAATGTGATTGTGTTCAAATTTCAACAGATTATCAAGTCTACAATTTGTAGACTTGATAATTATTGAATTAGAAAATAATATTATGTAAATATTAGTAAAATTGTTCATTTTGACAAATCCAAGTGAAAAAGTGTGATGGTGGTATACTCGCATTTAGTAACGTTTCGTTACTCGGCTATTCACTTCTTCAGACTGACGACCACATCCGCTCTGTCTCTTGGTTTTATGATGCTTGACAGCTGCCGTAGAGGGCGTGAGGATCTGGTTGTAAATGTTGTTCAACTTGTAGGCCCCCTCTTCTTTGTTAAGAGTTTGTTTGTCCTTCCTGCGAATCCATATTGCCTCCTTGATCCAGTGGGTGCTTTTGTCTGCTTCGCGGTCTATGATGGTGGAATCATCCCTATGATTTACAACAATCCGGATGAACCTATTCAAAGATTATGTAAATATGTTGTGTTGCTTTTAAATGATAATGTAATAAACTTGCTATGTTTTGCTTGCCAAAAACAGTTGAGCAATACAACCCAGAGATCTCCCCATTTGAGCTCTGAATTGCACGTCCTTTATATCCTTCTAATATGTCCGTTCGTATAATTTACTTGCAAATTGAGCATTCTATTAAGCAAAAAATTGCAAGGTTTATGTTAAGAAAATAAAATTATGTCATTTTCATGTTTTTTATTTTAGTTCACGATTCAGCTGCCCAGTTGGACCAGCGAATTTACTTGAAAATTGTAATTTAAATTTGCACTATCTTATGCAAATTATTTGATTTTTTATGAAATTTCTATTTTAAAGAAAATAGAACAAATTTTGGAACCTTTTGAAAAGTAGACTCATCATATTACTGAATTTGCCAAGGATGTTAATGAAAATGCTTCAGAATTTTTTTTTAATTATTGCTTTATTGTGTCATTTGCACATCAGTCCACTTTGCCAGGCTCATCGATCATAAGGCGACATCTAATCGAAATCAAGGTATTTTACTTAGTCATTGGTAAATTTGAAAACAAATATTTAATGTATAACAAAAATCAGAGAAAGAGTGAAATTTCACAGCTGAACATGGAGTAATAAGATTACAATCTGCCATGTTTTTGTTTCTCTTACCAATCAGTTTTCATCAAAAATTCATTATTCCAAATTGTCATAGGCACTTTTGACTTCCTCAGATCAGTGAGAGAAGCAATATTTTATTTACAGTAGTCAAAGTACTGTGACCGATATATATCCCGCAGTTTTAATTGGTGGCCTATTTTTCTCCCGAGAGAAACACACCACTAGCTCAGATGAGACATAGCTGGTTTGTGTTTTTTATTCTAAGGCAAAGTAAGTGTTTCCAGTTGTTGTTTATGTTGATTTCTGGATTGACGTAAGAGACTGCTTGAATGGCAGTATACAAATAGTAAGAATGTTTTCATAAGATGAAAACTAAAATATTCCAGGTATGGACGTGAGACCGAGTGAACGGGAATATTTCATCTTTCATCAATGAGAATAATGTTTCCATTGCACGAATTGAAATATTCATTACTTGTTTTATACACCTCATAATATAAATTTTTGTCATTTGATGCATTTATCTTCTTATAGATTAAATTGTGATACAGATGGAGGCTTATTTGATTTTGGATATAACAAAAAAAGAAACTTACACTTAATTCTTCAAAGTGATGAAATAAATTGTCAATCTGTGTCCTTTTGAAGTAAGTAATGTTTGTTTTGAAAAAACAACAATAACAAAAATTAAGCTAATGTGATTAAGAATAGGTCTAAAAAGTGCTAATCAAAATTATGATGAAGTTTGAACATTAATTAAAGAAGCAATTCATGATCCACTTTTCATCCTCAGGGTCACCTCCATCAAAATTGAATTTTTTAGCTTATAGAAATCCTCAACTGGTATATGTTACGATCCCCAAACCATTATTTCATATGTGCTTGCATATTTTAGAAAACTGAGAAAAAGTGTAATTTTCTGAAAACGAACGGTCGGAATCAAGTGAAATTTTCAATGTATTTTATGTTGTACTCTTTTTTCATTTAGCTAGAAAAAGGGCAAGGTTTTGTCAAAATCATGAATTGCACCTTTAGTGCAACGTACGTATTGAGCATTCCAATGCGCCAAGTGTGCATTTTGTTTTTCATTCTACTGACAAGTAAAAATAGCTCAAAATAATGAACACCCGTCATCCAATAAAATGACAAGAATCATTAAAATGACAAGAATCTTTATTTGAATTATACAATTCAAATATCATGAAAACATATGAGTATGGTAAGGGCATAACCAGTTTAAGAATAAATTCCTCAATGATCCTTATTTTACCAAAAAATAAAAGTACAAATAACAAGAAAAAACAGGTTTTCAATTAAATTTGTCTTGTTCAAACAGTTCATAGGTACAAATACATTGGTGAAATAAAATTGGGAAAAATATTCCTTTAAAGACAAAATAGATTTTTAATTTGCTCATAAATAGCTAATTGGCTCAAAAAGGACACACAACCCTAAGATTTTACAAGAGCAAGAGTTGAGTACCTGCAATCTAATGTATTTTCCCACTTTGTATTACATTTGTATTTTTTCATCTATATTCTATACATACACACAGTTTTTGTTTTTTCTAATTTTGTTAAAACTCCATTGAATGAAATATATATATTTATTCAATTTTATAGGCTATAGTGCAATTTTGCTATTGGTTTTAATAAAATTGAATGAAATTGATGCTAAAATCATACCATGCTACATGCGATCAGTGCATTGGTCATATCAGACATATAATTTGCAGAGATGTAAACATTCTTTAATTATATGATCTGCTTATGATAAGCTTGAAATCTTATCCACATTATTTTGTGTTACAAAATGGAAACAAATATTCTTAGCATAAAAAGTACTACATAAATTTTAGGTAAAAGGATACTTGCATTTTCAAATGTTGTTATCTAACACTGTGTAATTTTTCTGTTCTTTCAAAGCTAATTTACTCATAGTTTTATTTGCACTTTCATATGCTATAATTTGATAAAATTTAAAATTATTTAGATAATTGAAAATTAGTCAAACTGTGAACATAAGAGCTATACAGGTCTGAAATATTACTTAATTTTGTATAATTCTCCGCAACTTGAATCATAATATTTGTGGAATGATTCCGTGTGTACTTTTTGCAAACTGTTTTTTTGTACAATTTTGGCCATTTTAGCCCATTTCCAGTCATACTATACAAGTCTAGGGGAAATTCAAGATTTTGCATTTTTGACTTCAGAACACTTTATATTTTTGCAAACTTTATTTTTTAATCCATTTTAAACACAAATATGAGTAAGATCTCAAACCTTGTATTGTCTTATTATATGAGCAGTTAATTAGAGCATGGCACTCATTATACAGAGGTTCTGGGTTTGAACCCTGGTTGGACAACATCACCTTGTTTCCTTGAGCAAGAAGCTTTTCTCTAATTCATGGTTTTGAATCTATGTTAAGCCATTGGTCCACTGTTGAATGCTCCACCTTGTGACGCAGCATAGAGTAGGCCTGTTCAAAATGTTCTGTCCATGCATAACAATGGATTTTGTAATCTGTTGTAAAAATTTTTTTTAACCCATTACTTATTCTATTCACTGGAGTCAATAATAATAATAATAATGGAGGGTATTTATACCATGCGCTGATTACCCGAAGGTCTCAAGGCGCTGCTGTGCCGCAGTGCTCCACAGGAGAGTATCCTAGGTCGCTTGCAGACGCCAATCACACAACTGACCAGGAGAACGACATAGAATTCATGGGAAGAAGTCTGATTTTTAGATGTAGGAGGAAACCAGAGTACCCGGAGGAAACCTACCAAGACAGGTATGGAATCAGTAAACCAAATTCATGTACAACTACTGGCTAGCTGCATTGGGGAAAGGGAAGTATTAACAGTACTTCACCAACCGCCTTGCCACAGGAGTAGTGTGCCATTCTGATACTGAACAGAATAGGTCAAAGAAAATCCCTATGCCCATGCCAGGAATTGAACCCGAGACTTATTGCATCCGAAGCGAGAGCTCTACCAGTGTGCCACACTACTCCTAAGTATAGATAATCCGCTCTTAAGAAATTGCAATCCGTAACAATCCTTTTGTGTTTACACGAGGAAAAACACAACTAAAACAGATAGACATTTTTGCTTTTGTGAAAGACAATAAAATACTTTGATTGACAGGCCTCTTCTGTGCGGTAAGATTAATTTGATACTTCTCTTGTCAATTACAATTGGTAAACTATTTGTAAACTAAATTATTTGTCTGTTAATGAGATAGATGAATTACGACAAACTTAAACAGGCCTTGGTGTATACCCGGTGAGTTATAAATCAGACCTGCAATTTAGGAAATTTGACTTTCCTCTAAGCGTATTGTATGTTAGTGGTGTGATGAGATAATTGACAGACTTCTAAAGCAGACCACTCCCATCTCGTTTAAAAGCCAGCTACAATTAGATGAGCTCATTTGTTCCACTCAGTTCAGCTAGAATAACTCCCGTTGATTGCCTACCTTTATTGTAATAAACTTACGCTGCTCTTTTGAAACAGAATTTGATTGGATTTTAAGTGCATCGGGCTATTTCTTTGAAATATAGGGTAATGGCGTATTATTGTTTGTGCTTTTAAATAATTTAAGTTGTCAATATGTATAGATGATTGATGGGCTGTTGTGTTTGTTTTTTATGTTGTAAGTGGTTAAAATTGGCTAATGATGAAATAGTGTAGATGTTTAATATGACATTGCATTAGCTCCATAGTATTTTACATTTGTTACCAACTTTAGATGTGCCAGTTTTTTGACATTTTACCTGCCAATCCGATGGAGGTAGCAAGCAGGGGCAAGACAAGTTTGCAGGGTCAAAAGAGTTCTTGGCAGACACAAAAAGGTACATTCA
>JXSR01S039466.1:1088-12091 GCA_000969725.1 Ophiothrix spiculata | reverse complement strand
TCAACTTACATATCTTGAAGTGAATCCAAGCCATCTAAGCTTGTAAGGGTAAGCTTTCCATATTTTCGGTCTTTTTCAAATCTTTCTAAAAATCTGGAAAATGATAAGAAGAATTATCAATCAATATAGTAACAGTAAAACAATCGCAACAAAAACCGATTATTATTGACATTTTTATATATCAGATTCTACGAAATCTGAATCCTAGCATCATTGCTCGGAAACCGAGCATATAAGTATACTGACCACAGGAGCATTTATCTCCTAGGATAGGTAGGGAAGGTTTGATGAATTGGATAGGTAAGCCAATAATACACATGATAAATGTGCTCAGGCCTGAATGTGCTAGAATAACTACATGAGTTCCCAGGTTGCTGAGTGAAAGAAGAAATTGATTACACGACATCCTATAGTAGACCACACCGGTTTAAATGGATACAATTTCTGCGACAATACCTGTTCAAATTCGAGATTGAAACCGGACGCCAATTCAGCAATTTTCGAAGCATTTGCTAGAGCTTTCTAAAGATAGACACCAAATCACCATCAATCTAATAATTCTTCTTATACCTTACCCAAAAGTCAAATTTGCAACCCACGTGAGACTTGCAGAGGCCGCGTGGAATCACAAAGTCAGAGATTCGTTAATACCTTGTATCTATTTATTTACCTGATCTAGAATACCCAGTTACCCCCTTTTAGTACTCAGCATACTTTTTTTGTTAAGTTGAAGTTTGTTTCCAAGAAGTAGAATGAAATATTTACTTACAAGTAGGTGAGATTTGGCATTCCCCAGAAGGCTTCAGATTCAATGTTTTTCCAAGGATTATACCGCAAATCACTGAAAAAAACATGAATTCAAGGCACAGGATTTATTCTATATTCTGTCTTATCTAGGCAAGCTTAATTATATGCGACATGGTATCTCGCTCCTGGCTGTGCTTTAAATTGTTTTCTTTTGGTTTATTTAAAATTCTTTATATTTTTTCTTTATCAACAAACTCAGTTACCTAAGCGCTTAATTGAAAAATAGTTAAAGAAATTTGTTTCATGATTTAATATATGTGGATGTCCAGCCCGTATGAACCGTAAAGGCCAGAAACTTCATTTTGCGCTCCAGGTGAAAATACATGTCAAGGTCGTAATAATGCAGAAATTTATTTTTTTGACAGATTCACAATCCTTGTGCTAACTACAAAAGACCAGTAAAGTTTCATTTCAAGAAAATGATAGGAAATATGAATTTGTGAAATAAATCTGCATATTTTAAGACAATCAACAGAAAATATAGGGCTTACTGATCGCAATTATCTCGGTTAATACGTTTTACTCCCTGACAACCTTTGACGGACCATAACATGACTTCTGGAAATCGTGTGAAGTTCATTAAAGTGTCGTTTTAAAGCACGGTCTTTGCAAATAATTAAAAAGTGAAAATAACAAGAGGTGGCATTTCCGGTTGGTTTTGGTTGGACGGTCACATATACACGTAAATGATGACAATAAGAATTTTGGAACGCACGCGTTTTGCTTGAGGTATATAGTTCTTCATTCCTATTATCTCAGATTTGGCTTGCGGACTCAAAATACGTGCCTAAGTAAAGTTCAACTGCAGCTCTAAAATTTTTAAAATGAAAAATATAATGTATTTTAAAGCCCCTTTTTAAATACCTATGAATAAGTTAAAAGGAATTTCTAATAATCACTTGTCCAATTACCCTCCTTTTTGAACAATATTTGAATCATGCCAAACGGATATCTGATTCTATGTCAGTTACGTATCTGGCTTATATGATATGAAATTGGGTATGACATACATGTATCAAGTGTAATATATAAGCTTAACACTTTATATGTAGATTAAAGCTTAATTAACTTTTTCGATTATGTTCGATTATTTTTGACTAAAAATCGAGTTTTCAAATGACTGATCTTCATAATGCTTTTTGAGTACTCATCACTCTTTTAAGAGGTTTTGCTGATATTATGACGTCATACGATATTCCATGGTACTTTCTTCGATTTTAAGTGAATGAGGTCGGTGTCTTTACCAAATATAAGGGTATTAGTGCAGTTTGAACAGAAAAAATACGGACAGTTGAAGCAATCTTCCTTACAAGTGATTTTTAATGGAGCTACTCCTTTTACCTGACTAATCGGAATTGGCGCTGTAACGTTTAGAGTTTTAGCATTAAGAGTTCATTGACGTTTACAGTTACTATTGACATGTTTCCAGCAGTGAGCTGTGTCACTCGTAGCCAGACATTTTCATCAAGGGGGTGGGGTGGGGGGTGGTCAAGGTGATGCAAGGATTTTTTGAAGAGGGGCAACTCCCCAAATGAGTAGACACAAAATGGTCTAACCCCATTTTTTTACCATAGCGTCATCGTGTCACTATCCTCGGTCAATTAAATATGAACCGATGACACTGGAATGAAAAAATATACAGAAAGGAGTGTAAACTATGTTATTTCAAACTGACTTCTACTTTCTAATTTTTTTCAGGAGGGGGCAAAGGGGCAAGGCTTCTTTCAGGGAGGGGGCAATTGCCCCTTTCCCCTTCTAGCTACGCCACTGCTTGCTTCATGGAAAAAAATAAGCGTCGAACAAATAAAAATAAACAAAATGTGCAATGACAAGGGGACCTACTTACAGCATGCGTAGATTTGATAGTCCAAGAAATGCATGGTATCTGAGCGTCACGATGTCATTTTCTTTAAGTCTCCTGTAATGGAACATAATAAGTTTAATCCACAAACAGTTAAAAAAGCAAATGAATATCAGCATTTAGAACGAACGCGACTTACTTCTTAGAAGAGACACCTTAACTCTCGACATTTAGTTTCTTTGCAATGAGAAGCGGGGATTCTAATATGCCTCTCTCTGCAGGTCAAAAGTAATTGGTGTTAGTCATAAGTAATGATGGTTAATCCTTTTAATTCTTTACTGCGTCTGTTTATATATTTCATATAAATTTTACTTAAATTTATTAATGTTGCAACATTGTATATTCTGTTTTGTTGTAATGTTTATAACCTATCTTTGTTTTACTGTTCTTTATAAATTGAATGTGCCAGTTTTACATTGTGTTATTTTTATTCTTATCATTCATCATTCATCATTCATACAACTCTTTATAATTATTTTGTTTTGTTGACCACACTTTCCAGGTACAAGTTCTTTAAATATGAATAACTTGTTTTATCGTTCTATTTTTAATCGAATTCATACTTATATATGTTTTTCTTTATTAGTTATTATGTTTTACTTGAGGTGTTTAATATTGTGTTATTATCAATTTTCATATTTATATTCCAATCCAAGTTCTGTAAATACAAATGTACTTATCTCTGGTATTTTATATTGTGTTGTTGACATTTTGTTTTTTAGTTATATCCCAAAACCGAGTTTTGTAAATATCAATGTTTTATCCCTATGTCTATATTATGTTATATTAAGAAATGTGTGTTTTTACTAATTTTATATAATCACGGCTTTGTGGAAGACCAATAATTGTAATTTTTATTATAATTTTACAAATTATATATGGAACAAGTACCGTGAATAAATAAAGAGATTATTATTATATTATTGTTATTAAACGTATCAATATATCCGCCCTTTTCCATACACCAATCTTAATCATCTTGTTGATATTGTAGCAATGAATGTGTACCAGATCATTTTGTTACGGTTTCTGTCGAGACTGTTTTTTCATGTCGATTTGTCGCAATAATTTGTTGTCGACGTCGACATAATTATGTGTCGACAAAAAGTTGATATCAAAGAGTTGTTTTTTGCAGGAAAAAACGAAATTGTTTACATATTAAAGCTTAATGACCCGTGTTTAGACATAGACTTACCTATAATGTAGTAATGTGCTAGTTCTTTCTGCGTACGACAGTATGAATGATATCAAATTGAAATTTTGTAACATTTTCGCTGTGAACTATTGTAACAACTTTAAAAACGGGTTTAAATGACGAGCAACTAATTAGTATTAAATTATTTGTGCAAGTTTTAATGGAATTTTACTTGCTCAGTTTTGTCGATATGTCGACAAATGAGATTTCATGTCGACATGTAGAGATATGCTTTATGTCGACATAAATGTCGACATAAGGCATGTCGACAGAAACCTTACATTTTGTTCACATTAAAGGATATGTTTTACTGCATTCATTAATGCTAGGAGGACGTTAAGATCGCTGTGAAGGATATTTTTCCTTTAGCGATACTATTAACTATTATGCATAAAGTGGTTTCACCCATGCAATAGTTTTTTTAATATTATAGCTCCTAAATATTCATGAAGAATCATGATCATTCATTCGCCGGTCACGAAGTACTTCCCGGTTGGTAGTTTTTACCATTACTACTTTCCCTACAACCACACCCTCATCCCTTGAGTCACAGTCAGATGTAATAAAACAAATACAACATGGTCTTATCGGTAAGTAGTA
Source organism: Ophiothrix spiculata (assembly GCA_000969725.1). Lineage (NCBI taxonomy): Eukaryota > Metazoa > Echinodermata > Ophiuroidea > Amphilepidida > Ophiotrichidae > Ophiothrix > Ophiothrix spiculata. The sequence continues at coordinate 7,628 of JXSR01S039466.1, read as the reverse complement.
CAATCTATCTAGCCCTCGGTACTGGCTATGAGACTATTATCCCTCGGCCTGAGGCCTCAGGATAATAGCCACATAGCCAGTACCTTGGGAAAGGTAGATTTCACTACTTCACCTCAAACCATGTAGTAGTTGTATCAAAGTGATGTCAACATAGAAATAAACATTGACTGCCTATATTCATGATATTCGTAAATATAATCTATCACTCACTCAAATGTTGAATGTACAACTCGGTTTCGCCATGTTACAATCGAAATGTTATTATTTTTATTGCGAATAAATTGTGTGTTTATACATGTATATAGCTAACTAAACGTTTGGTGACGTCATTTATACTAATTAACTTTCATTTATCAATTTCAAGGAGTCTATTATTGACTTCAATTAGTTTTTTAATTCATATGCATACTATTTAATTTATGTAAAGTGCATATTAAAATTTGAATTGAATATACACTACTAATAATGAAACTCGCCATTAAAAGATATACGATTTTTGTCTTACAAAAATAAACTTACATTAGGGATTTGACTGTGTACATGTTCACAGGATATTAGGATATATCGTCATGTGAGTGCAAGAAAGTCGTATCTGCAATAGTTGCCATTTGTCATAGATTTGGATTGCATTTCTTATAACCTCCAGTATTTGGTCAGTGGTTCTTGAAATGGTTCTTCAGGTGACGGTGTCACCTGAAGAACCATTTCAAGAACCACTGACAAAAGACAGGAACATTTCGAGCGATTTATTCACATTCTTGTGACAAGGCATAAAATAAATATAACTTAGGGCAGCCATTGCAGATACGACTTTCTTGCACACACATGATATATACCTTATGACATACTTACAAAATAACAAGTCTTGACATATCTGCAAAAGCTCCCTCATCAATTATCTTGATGTCATTTTTACTCAATTCCCTGTGGAAAAAAAATCCTTTTTAAATATCATTTGAGATCGAGTTACAAAGTTACAATAACACCTAAGCATATTTTTGGTCAAATTGACCGAAAAAATGAAAAAAAAATCACTATTAAATGGCTACATTTAAAATCATACACTGCTAGCATAAACATTAAATCCACAAGTTTGTTGTTGATAATGGGGCTCATTGGTGGGACCAAGACATGTAGGTGTTTAAAAATTAAATTAATTTCCAAAATCCGGAATAAAGTTCATGTTTTTAACATTGCACGGAAACAGGTTTTTTTTGCTCCAAATGACTACAAAGTAAAAATTCTGTGAAGTGTTAGCGAATTTTTTATTTGCACTTTACACAGATGATGGGTAACATATTTACAAATGTTTCATGAAAGTGGTAGGAAATTCTATCGTCAGGATTTGTTTTAATGCATTGTTTGGTTTAGTAACGTTTGTGACATTTTGGTGTATTTTTTGGTAACGTTTGTGACATTTTTGAATTAAAACATGTGCTTATTCATGCACGGATAGAAAAACTTTACAATTTTCCTGTGGGAAATACTTCTCACGTACCATGTAACAAATGTACGATTGAAAAACCTACCTATATGGTCGAATAAAAAAGCTGATTTCTTACTTGAAATAAAAAAAAAAGTTTCATTTTCCATGGAATGAGCCAACAATGATTTTAAATTACACAAATTTAACAACCAAGTTTGATGTCTTTGACTGACCACTTACAATGACCACGTCTGTGTTAGTCCATGGAACGATCCATTTCGTAAATGGGTTATCTGATTTCTGCTCATTTTTCTGTATGTGTAAAAGAAAAAATACAAAATCTGCGTTTTGATATTTCAAACGAGCCGTAAATGTAGCAAACTCATTTTGAGCTACAGGTGAAAATACATCTCAAGGTTGTTATTTGTCGAAATATATTTTTTGACAAATTTACAATCCTTGTGCTTACTTCAAAACACCAGAAAAATTTTATTTCAAGAAAATGGTCGGATATATGAAATATATCTGTATATTTTGAGGAAAAATTACAGAAAATATAGGGCTGATCTTTGAACGCGCTTATCTCATTATTACATGTTACTCCCTACGGACCAAATATTGAAACAAGTGAAAATGGGATGAGGCTGCATTTACGGCTCATTTGGGATAGACAGTCACGAACAATGCATCGGCTGCTGAAGTTGTACTTGTCCCCGCTCATGAAGAACTTAAACCTCTATTAAATCTAGTTCAAAACTTTCATATTGGTTTGAATTTTATTACTTTTTCAGGTAATAAAGTTGGATATTCTATAGAGAGCATAAGTAACTTGGGAATATATGAAAGACTTACAAAGTTATGATCATTTCACAACCGCTGAAAACACCTGGTGGAATTCGGGTCAATCTATTGCCGTCAAGTCTCCTTGAAAATAAAGAGTAAAACAACAGACATTACTTTTGGGAAAATAAGAGCCAATTTTAAGCACGGATGCAATATAAAGTAGTATTGATTGCACTCAAAGGGGCTAGATGTAATAAGTAACTTTGAAATGAAAGTGATTCAGAGAGTGAAGTATTATATCATGCACTGTGCTTTAGAAATTTAAAAACATTGACATTCGTAGGTTTTGAAAAGATTAGATTCTGAATACATTCTAGAATAACATTTCGAAAATGGCAATAATTAGCGTTATCATTAAAGGAATAGTTTAACCGCGTGTGTATTCTATTTTTCATTGTGTAAATGAAATCGATTTTTGTACATTCCTGGAAGCATACCCTCAAGCGTGATATAAAATGATCGTTAAAGATCTTAACCATCAATAGGCTTTATGTGATTTCAATGAACACACTGACAATATATTAAAAATGAAATCTTGGAGCATTCTTATCACCAGATGAAAAGGGTAAATTACTTGGGTTTATGATTATACTCACATGGAAAGTGTGTTATACTCTGGAAGATAACTGCACATATTGTCAGGCAAATCGTGAATCTCGTTATTGTGAAGATATCTTTACAAAAGAAAAAAAAAGAAGAAGAAAAGCATCAAAACAGATTGACATCAAACTCTAAATTAATTGCTAAAAGAATAACTAAAATATTTTTGTATTTGATAACTTGAAAATAAATTCAGTTATAACATTTCATCTTCAAAGTTTAACAGAAGCACGATATATATTATTTTTACGTGTTGTAAAGAAAAAATGATAATAAATCGTGCTATTTGATGTGTGATTAAATATTGATTTAAAAGATAACAGTATAATAAATGTTTACGTACAGTTTCTTGAGTTTGTGTAGATTTTCGAACCTTTCTGGAACAAGGATGGTTAAATTATTCACTCGTAGATCCCTGTGGAATAATAAGAGTAGAATTACCCTTAGATATAAGAATGGAAATTTTTATACTATGAGGGGGTTAAGTCATACTTTGTTCATTTTCAGAAGATGACAGAAACATTATTTATTATATCAATGCCGGATGAACACTTTGGTAAATCCATCCATGCATGCGTGAAATTTCTAAATGATTTGTAATTAATGATATATTGAATGTGATGATCTTTTGTTTACAAATATATCAAATTATGGAACTCTCTCCCAAATTCAGTGCAATCCAAGCAGTTCAAGGATGTTTTTAAAAAAGAAAACAAGCAACCTTTTTTTTTAATGTAGTGTCAAATAAAGAACGCGCAGTTTTTATTTAAATTTTCACGCACAACCTGGTAGGGGTGGGTAAAGGGTAGTTCTTATGTGCAATTGTGTAAAATGGCTTTCATGCAGAATATTGTGATTGAAATGTATGTGCAATATTTTTATATTGATCGTATGTGAGGCTCGTCCAATTGGACCACAGTGGAAATAAGTGTACATTTATGTATTCTTTTCTGTGTTTTTATCCATGGATGTTTTCCTAAATAAAATGAAAAGTGGATCATGAATTGCCCCTTTAAAGCCAACGAAAACAAGGAGACGTGGTCCTGAACCGAGGCTTGAACTCGGAAATTCTGTACTACAAGTTTCATGTTGACATCATTTTGTCGTCAATTTGGTCATAGAACGTGGAAAAAACTCCCAATAGGCATTTTTGATATAATTTCAGTTTCACAGCTGTCTGACATAACCATCTTTTTACACTCTTTTAGCACAATTTTTAATGTAGATATTACGTTTGTAATACAGTAAACCAAGTTATTTGTTGTTATGATTAAAAATTACTTTCTTTACTGGGTATTAAGGTAGGTATGAACTCATCTAGAACTTGATTTCTATTCGCAAATGTGACCTGTTTTCACAAAATCACTGCTACATATCTTATTTTATCAAAATTATATTTTTCAAAATCCGCAATTTTTTTTTTGTGATACAGGTGTGACTCATTTCTTTTGTATAGACTCACAGGAGGTACATGTCGGGTGTGACATAATTCCTAATAAAAAAAAAAAACTCGCCAAAACTTGTTTATTCGTAAAGCCAGTCTTGTGCATGATAACACTAGGCACCTTAGCGATGTGGAGACTGTGTAAACATCTAACGGTTTTTAGTTTAAATTTTATTTCATGAAACCTAGCAGGGTTGTTTAAGCAACCCCAACGGATTTGAGGTTGAAACATTTATTTTAACAAAATAATTTGATGTAAAAAAGCAAATTTTAAGCGAAATTTGAGATTTACATTGGTTTCTATGCGATCTAAAAATAAACATTATGTCTTTTCCTCCCTGGAATAGACTCAACAATTTTGAACTTTCAATCTTTCAATGAAACACTTCATGCATTGTTCAAATTTGGGTGCAGGGTTAACACAATAAATGTATATATAAAGATTAACTCTTGTAGCAAAGATAGTTAAACAAAGATACAGGCTTCTCCGAATAACTATTTATTCAAATATATACAACTTGGGCATTGATTTTTCACCTGCAGTACACATTTAAATTTGCCGCATTTTCAGCTCTTTCGTCGTGTACGGTCACAAATATGTAATATCATGAACGCCCCTATTATATACCGCATTAATAAATTTAACAGAGTTGATTGGATAAAACCCGATCACATGATTTCAAATAGCTTTAACCAGATTGACGAAACCCCTAAATAGTACTTTTGAAAGTACTATATGGCGCTAAATAGTACTTTTGAAAGTACTATTTAGCAATTTTGGAAATACTATATAGCGCTTACTACTTTTACATTATACGCGAAGCAATTACGCGAAGCAATTACGCACTCATCAAACTTATACGTGCAAACAATTGCGCGCACTTACCTACGCACGCATTCCTTGTAAGCATTGTGTGAGTGCATTTTTCCAAATGCTTTATTTTACTAAATTAAATTTTTTAGCATGAAAATTACCGAAGTCAGAAATTTATTAATGCGGTATATAAAACAAATATATACCGACTTTTTCAGATCTCTGGATTTAAACTATGATCCTTCAGTGACTAAAACTTTGCTATTTTACTTCGGGGCTGCGCCCCTCAGTAAAATAGCAAAGTTTTAGTTACTTCAGGTTCATAGTTTTAACCAGAGATCTTCAAGTCGGTATATATTTGTATAATATAATTTAATTAACCTTATGAAGTTGCAGAATGCCGAGGAGAAAATTGACAATGTTTTAAAACCTAAATGGTGATATCAAATTTTATTCTCTAGAGCTCTAGTACTTTTCTAAAGAGGATAATGTTTACGAATTAAGATTCCAGTAAAAAGTGAATTATACTTGAATGCTCCTTAGGATTTTAGAGTGTTAACTAAAGTGCAACGTGGATGATGTTGGTGATAAAAATCATTAGATTTTCATTTTTATTTATTACGAAAAAAAAATATGCTAATCAAATTTCATATAAATGATGCATCAAGTTATTGGTTTTAAAATAATCTCTTTTGTTGAATTTGTGAACTTCTTTTAGGAATATTGAAAAAAAAACCCGTTGTAATGTTTTGGGCATCTTCCTCAAATTCTATAAACTTAACCTATTTAAATAATGATGAAGATTCATACGCAGAGGCGTAAAATACGTAGATAGTGTTCAGATTTCTATACTACAAATATTATCGTTTACACAGAATAACTATAAGGCATGCAGATGACTTCATGAGATAAAAAGCCTTTTTCACCTGTTTTTTGAAAAGCAAGCATATAAGCAAATGTTTTCTACCCAGGGGGGGGGGGAGGCTGGTCTCCCGATGGCAACGGACAAAATGAATCAGCAACACGGCTGCTACAGTACGTAGTGGCAAATTCTGTCTTAATTGTAAATAAAAATGAGAAAAGGAAGTGGGAAAGGTATTTGGTCTGAAAGAATGATATCTTTTAAGAATATTATAAAATCTTATTGATAAAAAAAAAGAAAGAAAAAAAAAAGAAAAAAATGGTCATCACCAGACCTCGAACCCGGTTCCTTCATATTCATAGCACGGCGCTCTACTGACTATCCCACTGAGCTTTCGTATTATCATAGAGAACATTTTGAATTGATATTACTCAAATCAATTCGTATTGAAATGTACGCATAACTTTGTGAATGGAATATCACATTCTGGATCAAATTCTGTTAATTATCGTTATATTTATACAAATATAATGTTATTTTATAAAAAAAGG
>JXSR01S039464.1:7127-20736 GCA_000969725.1 Ophiothrix spiculata | reverse complement strand
GACACATTTTCTCGATTTTCTCAAAAATGCAAGCACGTATGAAAGAATGGTTTGGGGATCGTAACATATACCAGTTGAGGATTCTTATAAGCCAAAAAACTCAAGTTTGATAGAGGTGACCTTGAGGGTGAAAAGTGAATCATGAATTGCCCCTTTAATGTGAGGTACATTAAAGGCCAACACTTGGTTCGCTACTATTTCATTACACTGTGACATTATTTTGTGGAACAAATTTGTAAATACATACTGGTACAAGGTGTATCAAAATTCTTTGTACCGTGATCTTGTATACATACATACATACATTCATAGCGCCTTTCTAATGATCAAAGCTCAGAAAAAATAGTTGCAAGAAAAAATAAAACAAGTAAACATCATATGAATACAAGCAAAAAACAAATACAAATTATACATATGAGTCTTCAACATTTTCTTAAACATGTTAATATCATTTATCTCCCTAAGATTACGAGGTAAGCTATTCTAAAGTTTGGGACCAGCAGATGTAAAAGTTTATCACCAAAGCATGTTTTGGAAAAGGGAATATGAAGCGTTGTCTTGTCAGAAGTTTAACGTGTAATGCGACCAAATGACTGAGATTTGACACGGATGCATTGTTTTAAGTATAGACGGGAGCCCGATTATGAAGGCATTTGATTAAAGGAGGATTTTGTATTTTATGCGTTTATCAGTTGGTAGCCAGTGGAGTATGTCCATGAGTGGTTGTGCACTATCAAGCCTATCAGCAGAGAATATTAATCTGGCAGAACGATTCTGGAGGACCTGAAGACGCTGAATATCTTTCAAATGAGAACCATATATGAGAGCATTACCATAGTCAAGTTTTTGACAAGACAAGTGATCTAACAGCATGATGTTTTGTGTCCTGATCAAGGTAGCGCCCAATTCTACGAATGTTGCGTAACTGAAAATAACCGGATGAGATAATACTTTTAAACTGCTTAGTCATGTTCATGTGGGTATCGTATCAAAAATTACACCCAGATTTCTAATGTCAGACGAGGGTTTAATAATGGTGTTTCCGATTCTTAGTTCAATTGGTGGGAGCCTCTGATAAAAATACCTGGAACCTGCTATAAAAAAAACTCAGTTTTATCACTATTCAATTTACGTTTGTTTATGTTCATCCACTACATCAGTTCACAGATGCAATTTTGGCAATGTGGAGTGCATGTTAAGCAGAACCGGTAACCTGGGGGTTAAAAGAGATATATAATTGCGTGTCATTTGCATCCTGGTGAAATTGAATGTTATGACTACGAATCATCTCACCGATGGGTAATGTGAACAAAATAAACTGTAATGGGCCTACAACTGAGCCCTGAGGGACACTATAAATAAGAGGTTTTGAATCAGAGTAAGAACCTTCAATGAAAACACTACATGTTCTACTTTCAAGGTATTTTTTAAACCACTTAAGGGCTGTTCCTGAAACACCGATCCTATTATGAAGGCGTTTGATCAAAATGTCATGATCGACAGTATCAAATGCCGCTTATAGATCAAGGAGGATGAGAAAAACAACTTCCTGTCCATCAACGGCATTTAATATATCACTCTTCACCTTTAACAGAAAAGTCTCAGTACTTGTATTTGCCTTATAATTTATATGTATACATTTCGGAATATATTTCATAATGATGGGAATAAATTTTGATAAAAATATTTAAATATTCAATTTTTGTGTAGTTTCAACTTGTCTAAGAATTTTGTGTTATGGCAATAGCATGTTGCATTCAAAAGTTACATGAATTTAAAGAAAGATAATGTTTTTGTCGAAATGCGTGTGTTTGAGCATTGAATTTCTTAACCCTCCTGATGGATACACCATACCTTTGGATTATTTTTCTGCTGCATAAACATGCAAAAACAACTGACCCTGGGCATTTCAGCCATTATAAATGATCCTTTGTGGTCGTTCTGATGAAAACAAATCGGAGGATACTTCAACAGATGGGAGTAAGATAAGCCGTCAAAGTTCAAGTGTGGGGCGGGTTTGTGGTTGTCATTACGGATATTTTCAATTTGCCATTTTGAAAAATATCAAAATGCACTTGAGCTGAAACTTACAGGAAATATTAAAAGTGTTGTCATAATTCTGATAAAAGCAAAAACACCCATCAAACTCTGATATTTAAAACTTTTATAGCAAAATTTGATTTTTTACATTTTTTCCTCGAAAAACTGCAATTTGCAGATTTATGACGTCATAAATACGTAACATTTTGATCGATTGTTATTATTTTGTCATAAATGGATAGAATAGACCTTAGCTATACTATGGTACTAAATAAGCCCGCTTTATGGTTTTCAATAACGAAGATATATGGGAACATTAACCACCAATTTTAGACACCATGTGACAGGAACTAGCATCTTTAGACAACGGTTAGTGTGTATGGTATTTGTATAAAAACTGTTATCATCCAATAAATGACTATAACTCTTCCAAATGCTGTTCAATTGCCTTTAAACTTTCAGAATATAAAGCTGAGATATTCTGCTACTCACTAATAAAAAAATTCAAGTTAATAAAATTTTTCTATTTTTAGTATTTTTTGAAAATATAACACATATGGGTACAAAGAATTTTGATACAGCCAGTATTACTTACCATGCCATAACATTCGATACGTCATTACATTATCTCGATAACACAAAGAACATCGAACAAACGACATGCCGCACCTTTTGGTTATTGGATGTTCGATTGCAAAGTTACATCCAAATTGGTAAAAGGCATCGGGCTGATTCAGATAACTATAGTTCTGGGATAATCGAGTTTAAAGTTTCTGTACTGGTAAAACTTGAATGGGGGAAGGGATTTTTATCTCTGTTTTGTCTTATGTTTTTGATATTGGAACCTGATCAATATGATAGAATACACTTGAAAGGTAACGTTTCAGATCAAATTAGAAATTCGACTTGATTTTTGACTATGCTCAGCTTCAATGGCCCGTATCTCGTAATTTACTATGCTGACCTTAAGGTATCTTTAGATATGACGGGACACATATTTCGACCGACAAAGAGAGTATGTTTTAACAATTAAATACGCCAGTACAAGAAAACCCCAACTCCAATAGCTCCTTGCTGTAAATTATACTTACAAAATATAAGTGCATACCAAATCTCTGAAAATGCTATCACTAAAAAGCATTTCCATGTCTATATCCCAATCATACTGTCACATTTGACCTTGTAGTTCTTTTTTGGACATTGTTGGATATTGTTATAGTATAGCTGCTAGTACAAGAAACCCTTAACTCCATGAGCTCCCCTCTACAAGTATATACCATAACAATTATCTAACAATGTCTAAAAAAGTCAACTACAAGGTCAAATGTCCACTATGATTGGGATATAGACATGGAAATGTTTTTAGTGATGTGAAAGCATTTTCAGAGATTTGTATGCATTTATATTTTTACAGAAGGGAGCTATTGGAGTTGGGGTTTTCTTGTACAGGCGTATTCAATTATATATGTTACAATGGACAAATGCCGCTTAATCGATCACTTCCGGGGTTACATGGTGTTTTGCGTAGAAATTTTGTGTCTTATTTGACTTCATTTGACCTCAAGGGACCAAGCGTGTGACGCGACGCATGTTTTATCCAAAACTAACGCAAATTTTAACAAACCTGTTAAAAAGTGTTACCGCTTTCTTTTGACCAAATGGCTAACATTAAGTCAAGAACCTTAGATTTTATGCAAAACGCAAAGATCAAATTTGATCCTTATTCAAGGAAAATTAATACTTGCACAAATCACACGAAAATACACTTGTATTTCCGAAAATTTCATTTTGTTTAACTTTCAAATTTTTTCATTTACCCCATCGCTACTTATGGCTGTGAATCGTGGACTATGACAAAGGCCGACTGCATGAAAATCAATGCCTTTGAAATGTGGTGTTTGCGTAGGATGCTCAAGATCTCATTGAAGATGAAAATATCAAATGATAGAGTACTGGAAGAAGTTAACATCAAAACAAGGCTTCTTGGCAAAATTAACAGCCAAACACTCTCTTACTTTGGTCACATCGCCAGAAAGCAGGATAATTGTTTTGAGAAAGTCATAATGCAGGGCAAGGTAGAAGGAGTACGTGGTCGAGGACGTCCAAAAACACGATTAGATGGATGGATAGAATCAAAGTCCTAGTTGGTCAACTGATTCCAGGGATCTATCAACTTGCTGCCGACAGACAGAAATTGCGAGCAATTATCGAGGTCACGAGCTGTCAGCCATGATGGAAGCGTACCGTCCGACGTGTTTCAAACGGGTTTCAAACCTAATAGTTCAGCGATGCGAGATTGATCTGGACTAGTGACTTGATTTCGCAACAAACACTGTTGATTATGTAGTACTTGCTCAAATTTTCAAATAAAGACAGGTGTCCGATTCAGAAACAATCTCATATCAACATAAATTTAAATTATTTTCACAACGCTTTCATTATAGCTCACACCATTTTATATTGCTTCCAAACATGTTCTTTACTCTAAAACACCAACAGGTGTGGTCTGTGCAAACGTTAAACATAATGTACGTTACCCCATCATGAAAAAGAGTGGAATTTTACTCTGTTTAAAGCACTTTTCGAGTTAAACTTCACTCTTTAACGAGTGAATTTACTTTTAGAAGTAACAAAGGGAAATGTCGAGTCCCTTATGGGAGAGATATCTCGGATACGCAGATTAATGGATCACAGCACGTGTCATCTGGTTGTTCGAGCACTTATTTTGTCCAGGATGGACTATGGTAATGGTCTGCTGCTTGGTTGTAATAAGTCTGACCTCAACAAACGTCAGCGTATCCAGAACTGGGCTGCGAAGTTGATATGTAAAGCCCTGAAATACGATCATGCTAGCTGGTGCTTACAACAACTTCATTGGCTCCTCATTGAAGAAAAAATCACCTTCACGATTGTGTGCATTGTTTACAATTGCCTCAATGGCACTGCACCTGAAATTATACCTGTGTGATTGCATCTCCCTTTATCAACCTGGTAGAACAAGTCTGCGCTCAGCATTAGATGTCACTCGCCTTACTGAGTATAATACCATCAAGACTCTTAAGTCGGCTGAACGCAGGACATTCTCGTTTATTGCCCCATGCCTCTGGAACAAGCTCCCAGTTAGCATGCCAGAATGTAATTCTGTTGCTTCATTCAGAAAGGCCTGAAGCGTCAACTTTTTCCATCAACTTAGTTCTGCTTTTTGTTTCTTTGTATTATAGTTTTTGCCTTTTTTCATATGCGCTTCGTTCTAGATGTAACAGCGCTTTATAAATGCTAATATGTATGTATGTATGTAGTGATCACTGTAGGCAGTCGGTATTTTTTTTTCGATGAACAGTCTTACGTGGATGCTTGAGTTCTATTTTTGAAATATATGCATTTTTTTTTACAAAATTAGTGTTTTCCTTTGGTGTTATACATTGGCATTTTAGCTTTCAGCTTTAAAACGGCTGAATGCCATGTTTACTGCAAGTTTTTACCTACTTAACACCTATCAGAATATCACAATTTTTATCGTACATATTGAACAGAGTCTCTAGTTTATACATGGAACTTTACTAGTGATTTTACGTCCATTATCAAGGTCAAAATGACGCCTAAAGACTACTTCGAAAAAGTTGACCCTTTTTCGCCGAAACTTCATAATTTCCTGATGTTCGAACAATTCGACTGGTTTCAAATTTTGACAGATTGTAGGCTTGATACTTCTTATTAAATTACAAACAATATTTTATAAGATTTTTACTTCTAAAAGACTGAAATTTCACTCCTTTAACATGTGTTTAAGAGTGAAGTTTAACTCGAAAAGTGCTTTAAACAGAGTAAAATTATGAATGATAATGTTTTCCCTGTCTGAGCTGTGAATTGCCTGTTTTAAGTATATACATTATCTACATTTTGTCTGATATACGCATTTACTATTTTGAGCATTCCAATGAGCCAAAAATTGCAATTTTTATGAAACAAAAGAAAAATACGGCATTCTAATGTTCATGTTTTAGAGTTTAGTTCACGATCTCAATGCTGCCTTGATAGCTCAGCGGTAGATCCCTCGCTTCCTAATGCATGACTAACACCTGCCATAATCCATGGTTCGAGTCCCCCCAAAGGCAATGGAAACTATTTATCTTTTCATGATAAAAAAATAGTTAGGATTCACATTTTCCTGAGCAGATGGATTCCCTTTACCCTTAATATGACATTCTGTTCAAAAGTTATGTTGATCAAAGTGAAGCATTTTGACGCGAATCGGGGCAAGATGAATTTTATCCTATACTACACATTCCCTTATTTATTAACAAATTGTCCAATGATTTCAAATTTTGCCTAGTGCCTTATTGGGACATGAGCTAAAAAATAGGAAAATGTTGTAATTTTTATTCTCAGGGTCATATGCTGATGATTTCCAACCAAATGTGATTTTGGTGGGAAATATAGGTCATTGACACCAGATCCTGATTAAAAAGTAACTTTTAGGCTATAACCAGGCCCCTAACGCTTTATCACTATATATTTCATAGCTCATTTGATTACTATTTCTCAATAGTCGCTGATTAACGTTTCTTCGCTGATCACGTGATTAGTGGCTCCAACCCTGCAATTAACGAGGCCGCGCAAAGAATAATACTGCTCAAATATCGATAAATCCTAACATTCCAAAAGAAATCGTCCTTGATGTGTGTTACGCTTAATCAGGTTCAACGTGTGCAGCATTCTTCAAAGTGTGACCTCGTTTTAGTCCATATATTACGTGACAAAAAGTGTAACTGTAAATTCTAATTGGGGCAATGTTTTGAACTCGGTGTCATCTCTGTGCTATATTTACCTCTTAGATGGTGTACCAGGTGAGTAAAAAAACCCCGCTATAATTAGACGGAAGCCATATTGTAAGAACAAAAGCAATTTCAATCAAATAATGATTATTTCTAAATAGGATAACATATGGATTTACCTTTCAAATGGTGAACGAATGGTGTTGATTGAATAAAGCGTTGAAAAGATATCCTTATTTCTATTTAAATAATATGGTATGAAAACAGTTCTGTCCAACTGTCGTGCATTTGCTTTATTTATGGAGGACATTTCTATGTTTTTGAGTGGCCCTGGAAAGGGTCGTTTGGGCATGTTCGCACTGAAAAGTGCCGTTTGGTTTTGTTGACGTCTCACTGACGTCCAGCGCAACCATCGATATGGCCTCCTTGAAGCTTCACACATCTCCGAGCTTTTGATTTCCTGCACGTCTTGTTTCTCTGGTGCGCCATAAGGTGCGTTTACATTGCGACGTATTGGGTGTAACGACAAGCAACGTAGACCTGCGAATTGCAGTTTTGAATTTTACGCCGGTCCTCGTTAGTTAAAGTCAGTTCACGTTGGCACACGCCTCTAACCTACGCAGGTTGTCGTTACTATCGGTCGCTTTCAGTTACAAGTTTTAAAATTTGGGAAGACATAGAATAAGATTTGATGTCGTTGAGATCAAATCTAGAGGGCCCTTATGGAAAGCAGTGCTGGACCAACGATAAGGCTACGGGTCTCTTTAAAGATGTCAATAAATAAATAAATAAAAGATCTCGTTGGCCACCGCAACCCTCAGTTCTTTGACGTTTCCATGCCGTTTGTAGCAGTCTGTATTCGTTTAGAGGTCGTCACAATTCGTTTGTAATCGTTGTCAACAACAGTATGTTGCAGGGATGTGAGTAGGAATGATTGTACCACCCGCACAAACTTCAAGTCACGTTTCTGTTGTCATGACCAGTCGATAGCATTCGTTCCTTTACGTCAGTATTTGCCGCCTCACTACGTTGCTTACAGTTATTCGTCGACGAGAAGTCGTCAAGCCAAACTCTTAATTTATTAGTAAGTCTGCGTTTCTTTCAGCACCCACTCGTCACTTGTTGCCGTGGTGTCGCTGAGACTCGTTACCATCCGTCAACAAACTTTGATTTTTCATCTTTACTCGTTGCTTGTCGTCCAGGATTTTGTGATTTTGGAATACGTTACCCTACGTCGAGGGCCATGTCGTCGCAATGTAAACGCACCTTAATCTCGTTAAAAGGGGGCTTCAGTGATGCGATTACGCAGCTGTAGAAGACTGGCAGAAGGGTCATGTTTGTAAACTATATGCTTGATTGTACTCCATTGATAAAAGTCCAGTGGAGAGAGATTTGGGCTTCTGGCTGGCCATTCAACATGATGTCCTATTCCAATCACATGATTGCCTAACAACTCTTGTAGGCAGTTGGGTACGGGTAAGGCACAGTGAGCAGGAACACCACCTTGCATAAACTACACTCTGCGAAATGGTTCATTCTGTTGTTGTTGAAATGACCTGCAGAGACCTGGAACAATGTGGTTGTTGATGATACGTAAATAAACCTGGCTAAGGTAATCTTCGTTGTAAATCATTACTGTAAATATATAATTCTATATAACATATATGTTATTCAACACTGAAGTTTACTTGATAAACCTAATGCGGAATCATCCATCAACAAATTCATTTCACACTTTGTTATCGATTTCAGAATCTACTACGTATCTGTTTGCAATATTGGCGACATGCTTTAAAAAGCTCTTATGCCATATCAAATACTTAATATAATTAAACTTTATGTCATTAATCAATACCTTTTACGGGCTGTTAAATAGCATTGCGTTTGATATGCCCGAATATTTTAGGATCGGGGGCACTTAAAACATAAAAAGTATGGCTTGCGACATGGGGAAAAGTAACGATTTTGCATTTTCAGATTAATCGTTATAGCTACTTTCCTGACATGCTAAAATGTTTAGCTTCACACATGTTACTAATGTGACTCTTAAGAAAATCCATCGATGCAAACTAGAGATATGATTTATTTCGTCAGCTTGTATTATTTCCCTTCTGCACAATGGGAAATCCTGCAGTTAAGAATGTTATCAAAGAACTTCGAAAGGCTTTATACAAACCTTTGACGCTCGAGTAATTAACATCGAAACAGTCACCACGTACCTTACTTATATTCTTCAATAAATTCACCAAAACAAACAGAAACTTGTCTTATTTCACATCATACGCAACGACTCTATAGATTCATTATTAGGGTTCGATAAAGATAGACAACTGTTAAAAATTGCACAAACTCTAAGATTATCTTATGAATAAATTTGGTTGCCCACATTACTTCCTAAAATTACAAAATGTTTTTATGTGCTTATAAATCGTATAAATTGATGACATGATATTTTGCGTTTTCGGTATTGCAATATTGTTTTCAATCTTTTTTGACAGCTCTTAAGGTTATGAATGTGTATCTTTTCTTCACAAGTCCAATTTAAGTCATTTCTGGTCATTAACGACCTGTATGTCCTTCAATCTGTTTTCCTAGATGGTTGATACACCTTCTTCTCTGCTTTCCATGTCTCTAACGGCACAACATTCCTCTTTGTTGTCATTAGGCTGAAGCTTGTACTTCACTTCTTCGTCATAAGGCTCATAACTTCATTGTCAATTAATCAAGCATCAATGATGTGTAGATCCTTTCAACATTTTTGTTTAATGCTAGATTCTCCTTGTGCAGAAGGAAAATGATACAGGTTGATAAAATAAACGATATCACTGGTTTGCATCGATGGATTTTCTTGAAATTTTCAACAGTAATGACCAAAGGCATGGTCTTTAAAATGATATAAGATTTAAGAAGCTATTCTGAAAAACCTCTGAGAAAATCAGCTCTATTCCCATGCACAATATTTTTTGGGACACCCTGTAAGTATACCAATTAACTTAACATTTTTTGCTATATCTCAAAAACTATTTGGAATTTGGAGGTGAAATTTTGGATTTACAATCAGAAAAATATGGGCTTTCATTTGACATCAAAAAATGCAATACTTCCCACTGAGCCCTGGGGATGAGAATGTGTTCGGAACCTGCTCCGTGGTTCGGATAGTCACGTTAAGCCGTTGGTCCCCTGTGCGAATGCTCCTTCTTGGGGCGCTGCATACAGTGTATACATGGTGAGTCTACACCTTTAAACGCCGACCAGAGAGTGAGTCCGGACGATGTGGTGTCCGTGAAAACAGGTCGAGTTCTAGTTACTGCCTTAAAGCGGCCCTTTCGACAATGGGGCGCTCTACACGGAGTGCTGATCCAGATGCAAATGCATCTCGGAGATGCGCATCTCCGAGATCCGCATCTCCGTAGACCGCTTTCACGTACGCGTGCACTGAGTGCTGTGCAGCAGATCTGGATCTGACGCCCGTGTAGCCACAGTCTTGTTGCAAAGCGGTTTACGGAGATGCGTTTTCATCTGGATTTGCACTCCCGTGTAGAGCGCCCCAATGGCAGCGAAGCGAGCGTAGCATGTGGCGGGTGGGGTCCAGGGGTCGGCATTAGGGCCCCGGTGGCGGTGGGGTCCAGGGGCCGAAGCCCCCGGGAAATTTTGGTTTTTATGCAAATTTAGGGGTCAAAGAACGCAGATTAAGTGACTATTTTTAAAGCAAAAATCATTGAAATATTCACAGCATATATTAGGCCTATTCATAATTCGACACGGTGCCCAAAGCGGCCCTTTTGACCATGGCAGCGTAGCGTGTAACGGGTGGGGTCCAGGGGCCCGCCTTAGGGCCCAGTGGGGGTCAAGGTGGCAATGCCCCTGGTGGAGTTTTATGCCAATTTAGGGGTCAAACAACTCGGATTTGAGTTGAGTTAACCCCCCCTCCCCCGGGGACCGTCTTTTAAGCCTGATTAAGGAATAACCGGCCCATATCGGTCTCATGCCTTATTCCCTTTCTTCTTTTCTCTTTTTTTTTTCTCCTCCTTTCCTCCTTTTCCCCTTTCTTTTCTCCGTTTTCTTTTCTCTTTCTTCTTTATGAGTAACCGACCCTGAGCGACCCAAAACCAAGCGGCCCATGTGGCGATTTTACCATGTCCTTTCTAGGCCTCCGTATCACCCGTCACGTGACTTTTGGCCTCTTTGGCGTGGGTAGAAAACAAGCGTGAAAATCGAATCGCAGTTTCAAAATAAAAAACACGAGTGTGAAATCAGAACGTAGTTTTAAAATAGTAACTCGAGTGTAAAATAGAATCGCAGTTTGAACATAAAAACACAAGTGTCAAATCGAATCGCATTTAAAAAAAAAAGGAGTGTAAAATCGGAATGTAGTTTGAAATAGTAACACGAGTGTAAAATCAAATCGCAGTTTGAAAATAAATACACAAGTGTAAAATCGAATTGCAGTTTGAAAATTAAAAATGAATGTGAAATCGGAACGCAATAAATTGGAAATATATACACAAGTAAAAATCGTATCGCATCTCGAAAATATAAAACACGGTTTAATTTTTTTTCAGTTTTGTGTTTTAGGGCCTAATTTTCAAACCTACTGTAATTTTTATAAAAGCGTTTTCATTTTTTAAACTTGGAATTTTTTTTTCATTTGTGCTTTTTATTTCAAACATTGGTTAAGATTATCTTTTAAGGTTTTTTCAAACTGTTTCTTGTTCGTAACTTTTTCAGTTTTTCTGTTTTAATTTTCAAACATGTTGTCATTTTTATAAATGCGATTTCATTTTTTAAACTTGGATTTTTTTTCCATTCGTGCTTATTATTTCAAACATTGTTTTGGTTTTTCTTTGAAGGTTTTTTTTTTTTTCAAACTATTTTCTTATTCGATTCGTAACTTTGTCTAATTTTCAGTTTTGTGTTTTAATTTTCAAACATGTTGTCGTTTTTATAAATGCGTTTTCATTTTTTAAACTTGATTTTTTTTCTATTCGTGCTTATTATTTCAAACATTGTTTAAGTTTTTCTTTCAAGGTTTTTTCCCCAACTATTTTCTTACTCGATTCGTAATTTTGTGTAATTTTTCAGTTTTGTGTTTTAATTTTCAAGCATGTTGTCATTTTTAGTGCGTTGTCATTTTTTTTTCATTCGTGCTTTTTATTTCAAACATTGGTTAAGATTATCTTTTAAGGTTTTTTCAAACTGTTTCTTATTCGTAACTTTTTCAGTTTTGTGTTTTAATTTTCAAACATGTTGTCATTTTTATAAATGCGATTTCATTTTTTAAACTTGGATTTTTTTCCATTCGTGCTTATTATTTCAAACATTGTTTTGGTTTTTCTTTGAATGTTTTTTTTTTCAAACTATTTTCTTATTCGATTCGTAACTTTGTCTAATTTTCAGTTGTGTGTTTTAATTTTCAAACATGTTGTCGTTTTTATAAATGCGTTTTCATTTTTTAAACTTGATTTTTTTTTCATTCGTGCTTATTATTTCAAACATTGTTTAAGTTTTTCTTTCAAGGTTTTTTTCCCCAACAATTTTCTTACTCGATTCGTAATTTTGTTTAATTTTTCAGTTTTGTGTTTTAATTTTCAAGCATGTTGTCATTTTTAGTGCGTTGTCATTTTTTTTTCATTCGTGCTTTTTATTTCAAACATTGTTTTAGTTTTTCTTTGAAGGTTTTTTTTTTCAAATTTGTTTCTTATTCGTAACTTTGTTTTAATTTTTCAGTTTTGTGTTTTGTTTTTCAAACATGTTGTCATTTTTATAAATGCGTTTTCGTTTTTTAAACTTGATTTTTTTCCATTCGTGCTTATTATTTCAAACATTGTATTAGTTTTTCTTTGAAGGGGTTTATTTTTCAAACTATTTTCTTATTCGATTCGTAACTTTGTCTAATTTTTCAGTTTTGTGTTTTAATTTTCAAACATGTTGTCATTTTTGTAAATGAGTTGTCATTTTCAAACTTGGATTTTTTTTCATTCGTGCTTTTCATTTAAAACATTGTTTTAGTTTATCTTTGAAGGTTGTTTCCAAACTTGTTTCTCTTTCGTAACTTTGTTTTGATTTTTCAGTTTTGTGTTTTAATTTTCAAACATGTTGTTTTTCATTTTTTAAACTTGATTTTTTTCCATTCATGCTTATTATTTCAAACATTGTTTTAGTTTTTCTTTGAAGGGTTTTTTTCAAACTATTTTCTTATTCGATTCGTAACTTTGTCTAATTTTTCAGTTTTGTGTTTTGATTCTCAAACATGTTGTCATTTTTGTAAATGTGTTGTCATTTTCAAACTTGGATTTTTTTTTCATTCGTGCTTTTCATTTCAAACATTGTTTTAGTTTTTCTTTGAAGGTTTTTTCCAAACTTGTTTCTTTTTCGTAACTTTGTTTTGATTTTTCAGTTTTGTGTTTTAATTTTCAAACATGTTGTTTTTCATTTTTTAAACTATATTTTTTTCCATTCGTGCTTATTTTTCAAACATTGTTTTAGTTTTTCTTTTAAGGTTTTTTTTTCAAAGTATTTTCTTATTCGATTTGTTACTTTGTCTAATTTTTCAGTTTTGTGTTTTAATTTTTAAACATGTTGTCATTTTTATAAATGCGTTTTCATTTTTTAAACTTGATTTTTTTCCATTCGTGCTTATTATTTCAAACATTGTTTTAGTTTTTCTTTGAAGGTTTTTTTTTCAAACTATTTTCTTACTCGATTCGTAACTTTGTCTAATTTTTCAGTTTTGTGTTTTAATTTTCAAACATGTTGTCATTTTTGTAAATGAGTTGTCATTTTCAAACTTGGGA
>JXSR01S039460.1:0-18797 GCA_000969725.1 Ophiothrix spiculata | reverse complement strand
GTGAGAAAATGAAGGAAAAGATTTGAAGTTCATACATGTTTGGAGAAACCAAATGATTTTGTAAGAAAAAAGGTGTATTTATGTGCATAGATAACACATTTTATCTCTTTTGACAATATATTTTCGGGATAGAACAGCAAATTATTGCAACTTCTGAGAGAATGCGGGTCAGGTAAAACAAAACAAAACGGGACATCGAGGGATTGATACTACATATTAGACCTACAAGGCCTGAAGTAAAGTGAAAGCCCTCAGCTCCTGATTAAATAGCCAAGCCAGGAATCTTGGCTGTGAGAGCACCCAGGAAGGAGTGCTACATTTTAACAATGGAAATATTGACAACCCATGCTTTTAAAGTGCTTTGAATCAATGCATCAATAAACCCAAAAGTATCTTATACAACCAGTGAAGCAGTTAAAATCAATAACGAGAGCTCCCTTTATGAATGATACAGGGTTTTGAAGTAGAAAAACAAAATAAATTTTTGAGCTCTCCTTCCTGCAGGATTCTTTCGTACCCCAGTTTAGGGAAGAGCTCTTAGGGCATTATCAAGTTTTTGCAGTTGATGAATGGTGTCATAGTCGGCGACATCATTTATATTGAGCTTTACTGGCCTCATCCCTCTCAATATGAAGAGCTTAGTTGCAAAACGTGCCTTCCATATTGTTCTTCCATTTCTCCACATAGGCACTGTAGGTCTCTGCATCCTTTTCTTCTTCTTCTGTGTTAAATATGAGATCAATGGGTAGGCATAGAGATCGACCAAACAGCAAGTAAAAAGGCGAAAACCCAGTTGACTCACTACGAGTGCAGTTGTATGCATGGACTACTTTATAAAGTGAAGTGTCCATAACATGGCTAAGAGAGTTCGATTGAACCGTTCGGCTTTACCATTGCAGATTGGGTGGTATGGCGTAGTTCAGGCTTTCTGTATTCCAGTCAACTTATGAAGTTAATCAAATATCTTGCTTTCAAACTCTCCACCTTGATCATGAGATGCGCTTTGGGAAATCCAAACCAAGGTATAAAATCTTCAAATAGTTTGGCCGCTGCTATTTCGGTCTTCTTATTCCGTGTCGCATAAGCTTGGGCAAATCGAGTGAAGTGGTTCACAATTACCAGTATGTACTCTTGTCCACCTTTGCTTTTCTCCAGGTGAAGGAAATCAGTACTAATTAGCTCCATTGGTTGTGATGTTATAAATTGGTGTAGGGGGGCTCTTGGCTGGCGTTGCGGTCGTTGTTGTTTCAGACATGAACATTTGTTGGCAATAAAGTCTTCAATGTCTCCTTGCATGCCAGGCCAATAAAATCTGTCTCTTGCCAGATTTAGTACTCGATCAGCACCCAAGTGACCCATTTCGGAATGTAATTGTTGGTAGACAATTGACCGTTGGCTCTTCTTCGTCTTCTGTTACCACCGCACCATGGTGAATTATCCCACCCACTTGTATGAGGAGGTTTTCCTCCATAAATGCCATGCGGTGCTGATAAAGGTCCTCGGGCGCTCATCTGGGAGTAGGTGGATGGAGGTAAAATTGAGGAAGTGCCCCAGTGCTCTGAAAGTGGAGACGAATTGTCTGCCAGATGTTATTGATAAATGTGAAGTTCTTGACAATTGTGGTATGTGAGACAACAGGGCAGTAGTTGGCAATTTTCCCTAGCAATAGCATTAACTCTAACATAGTAAAATTTTGATTAGCGGTGAGGCGTTTGACATCTTCCCCATCGTCGGTCATCCCTAGGAAAGGCGCTGTTCGTGACTTCTTTGCCCATTCATAGCCTTTTAAGAAAAGGGCAAAGTTGGCATCTAACGCTAGAGTATATTGAAGGTTTTGTTCTCTCTTTCTTCCTTTCTGTTATCTTTCCCGACCTCTTCTCCTCTCTGGTGCCCTCTGCGGCTCCCTTGGTGTCACTTGACGAACAGTTGCGCTTTTCCCCCTTTGCGTGATACTTCTCCTGTACTCTAGACCTTTCAATACCAATTCCATAAGATGTTCGAAGCTGGCTGGGGCATTTGCTAGCCCAAATGGCATAACTAAAAATTCATATAAGTCATGGCTTGTGATGAAGGCCTTCTTCTCCTGATCTTCCAGTGCCATCTTAACTTCCTAATGTCCAGTCTGGAGGTCCAATGTAGAAAACCAAGTTCCTTTGCAAAAGATAAGCATCTTTTACAGAGCAAATCATTAATTTTACGAAAATCTATGCAATAACGCAAACTACTGTCCTTTCTAATATCTTTAACATTTCATCTACGATGAAAATCTATTACAGCTATTTTCTTTTACTTTGGGGGTTATATTTCTTGTAAAAAATAATAATAAAATTAAATGAATTTGAAGGGTATACCGTTAGTAGACAGTATCAATAATGGGGGAAAATGGCAAATTAATTACAATAAAACGAATGAATAAAAATGATTGAATGAATGAAGAGACAAAGCTGCGAAAGTATAATAGCAACATTAGTTTTTTAACGATGTCCATTTAAGTACATTTAAATTTAAATTGTTATTAAGAAGATAAAGTAGGGCCTACTCGTTAATACCAAATTGCTGGGACCGTAAAATTTAGGTTTTATTGACAGGAGCTTGTATTATCCAACTTATTAAACATGTAAAAATGAATCTTGGGACTTCAAAATAACCTTCAGGGTCTTTTTATGAGGTTCCAATGTATAATAAATCACCTTAGCTGCATTGTTAGTGTTGATGTCTAGGGCTATTGATGTCGGTCGCTCAGTTTTGGAGGGCTTGTCGACATTGAAAATGCTTGGCTATACCATGCAGCCCTAGTTTGAAGAATGGAAGGAAGTGTCAAGGGATGAAATTAAAATATTTACATAATGTAACATTTCTTACTGGTATTGCTTACCTTGTAGATACCTCTATCCTCAGAGATCTGATTCCAGTCTGATTTGACGCTGAGCCAAGTATCCACATACTTCGGCTACTTGGATGTCTGTAGCATTCTTTTACTGCACGGAACTTTTTCAGCATAAGATTGCGTGTTCGACTATGATTCGTATACGTATGTTCGGTATTGTAGTATCTTCTAAATATTGTCCCCTACTAGTTGCGTAATCCAGTACGGTTTAATGACGGGGTATCTCTTTGGATAACCTTTATCTCCCAGAATACAACAGTCTGGAGGGAAATCCAAGGCTAGGCCACGGCCAATTGGGGGAATTCGTAAAAATTGCCCTGCGTCATTCAAGTGAGTGCAGAAGCCTGCCTTCAAAAATCTTATGTTCCTGTCGTTGTCAACAATGATTTGCATGCTTAATCCATGGAATCTGTGATGACCACTAAAATAGGCTTCCCGTTATTTCATGCAGAGTGCCGTTTATGCATGCTACAGCATTTAAAAACATTTCCCATTTGTTCATCATTCTACGCCACTCCGGTATTGTTGGCCATTGAATGAAATTTTGAAGATGAAGATGCATCATGGGTAAAATGTCTCTTATAACTCGAGTTATCATTGACTCGTTTGTTCCAAACATACTTGCTAGTAACAAATTTGTTGGATAGTGCCGCAACCAGATTAGAGTCCAGAGAAGACTGTTACACACATCAATACCATCAAAGTGGGGCATATGAGGACCAAGTAGCAGCAACATTGTTTGAAAAGATTCTTTGGTTTCTGAAGCAAGACGGAAGAATTGGACCACTCAATACAGCATAACTGTAAACGTCAATTGCTTGATGCCGTACTCCTGTAAGAGAAAGAGAGAGAGAGAGAGAGAGACATCTTGGTGGTTAATAATATCTGCAAATTGGAGCACTCATAATATGAACAATAGTCAGTCATACGGCATACCTTGTGACTTAAGAGATGGTCACAACCTGTTGTGCACTTTTTTTTTTGAGAAAGACAACGCTCTGTTCGTTTTTTTTCTTCTAAAAACTCGGGGAAGACGTATCAAATGTGATGTTATTTAATAAAAACAGATTTGACAGGTCATCACCTAATTCCACAATTCATGTTCTCTGAAAATTCTTCCTTCAGCTTGGTACATAATACAGAATTGTGTATTATGTAATGGAAACTTAACAAAAGTGGGCAATCCTGTTTCAACATCGTTGCCGCTCCATTGGTACTGCGCACCATTGCAGGGGCACTCTCTGTAACAAGGGATTTAATTTTTTGAGAGGGACACCATTCTCTTGAAGGCAATTTTTCATGGCGTTGTAGAAATTAGACATCTCTTCCCGTGGTTGAACCAGTGAGCGGTATCAGTTCAAGCAATTCTTCTTTAAATTCGCGATTCTCCTTGTCCAGGTATTTCACAAACAGCGGCAGTTGGGCTATATCCGAAATGTCAGTCGATTCATCAGTCACCAACGAAATGGAATCCGTCTCTTTCAGTCATTAATAAGTTTGTCTTTCACTGACCCTGCCAATACCTCACCCCTTCAGGTATTAGTATTGTTTGAAAGTGGTATTTTGCAATAGGTTTCAACTTCATTCGGAGTCAACACGCGAGCTGTTTTGACCAGGGGGGACGCAGTGGATTTTTTAGGTTATGTTTGTTATCTTAGTATAGTAGCTTAGTATTCCTTCCCTATTGTTTCATTTCAGAGTCTTGTTCATTGTTGACCGCTTGAATAAACCACAAAGACTGAAATCGTTATTTATAATGGTTTTCAATCAGATTATATTGCAGGTCTAGATAACTAGTTGCAAATTGGCACTAACAATCGCAGTTTAAAATTAAGTTCATAACCTCTATTTGTTGTGCTTCCCAATGCCATGCTATGCCACATCTTGCTTTGTTAGATTTCTTATCAGTTTAAGCATTTCTGACCGACATTGTAGAAATCCACTTATGCAATTCACAAAACCTACCAAATGTTACATGCATGCTATGTTTTGACTTTTGCAGAGTTTGGGTATTAGGCTGTTATTGTGACTAGATGGACAAAAAACAAGAGTTGTGGCACTTTGAACTAACATGGATTCCTCTTTGTTCAACTAGATGTTTTGCTTGACACATCTATCTAATAGCGCTTTAAGACAGAAATCGTGGTGTCCAGTGGCCAATTCTGTTGTGGCTCCTTTGCCAAAGACCAGAATGTCGAAAGCCACTACGGCAACATTTTTGAGACCTTCTATAGTGCCTTTGATTTGACGTTGGAAGATTTCAGGCCCTGTGTCTTTTGTAGTTAGGTTGCTAGAGATGACATGAATGAATTACCTGTCTTGTGTATGCTTGGTGACTTTTCCTTGTCTGGCTCTACTGCTTGCTGGACATCATAAGCTGTAGGCTCTGCCTTCTCCAGTGGGGGGAAAACAGTAATATTCAACATTAAAATATTCTGATTCAGAAATAAAGCCAGCAAATGCCTGCTATGTTTTGACTTTTGCTGAGTCTGGTTTTATGCTGTTATTTGTGACTAGATGGACAAAAAACAAGAGTTGTGCCACTTTGTTCAACTTGATGACACATCTATCTAATAGCGCTTTACAACAGAAACTGTGGTCGTTCAGTGGCCAATTCTGTTGTGGCTCCACATTTTTCAGGCCTTCTATAGTGCAATTGTGATTTTGCCATTGGAAGATTTCAGACAAAACTGTCTGGAATGATAAGTCATTCCACCTGAGTCAGTCATTCAAACTTGCGAACGTTTTTATCTTGCTGGATCCTTTGCCCAGCTTCATTCCCCAAAACATTGCTTAAATCTACTTTTGAAAATATTTTTGCTTGGCAAGCTCTTGTAAGATATCATCAGTTGTTGGTAACTGGTGGGAAACGGAGGTACGGACAGAGCAAGAAGCTGAGGTGGAAATGGAAGAGAACCACTGAAGAAAAATCTCATTGTCTCCTGGTCAAATTGAGACCTAATGAGAAAAGCTTGATATTTCTGTTGATTGTATTCTATGCCTGTGCGAAGCATAACAGCAATCTGATCGAAGTTGTCCCGATTATCCGTGGATCATGAGAGGCAACATGAACAATTTTCAGGGCTGTTTCCATCACTCAGGCATTCTTTTGCAAAATGTTAAAGGCAGGTTTGACCTGTTTTTTGATGCCCCGGAGGGCACTCATTCAGTTTATCAGCTGAACACAATAACTTGTGACAGTGTGTCCCGTATATTACTAAACTTGTTTTGGAAGTTTACGGGGGATCCGATGGCGGCACTTGACGAATCTGTAGAATCTAACAGTGACTCATGTTCAACTTGGGGCAACGTTACCTGATGAATCATTCTGTTCGGTGTTGGACCCATTTACTTGTTCATGTTCATGGCCTTTGCCAAAGTATGTTCGTGGTCTTTACCATCGTCTGCTGCAACGTCTGCAGATTTTTCTTTTGTATCAATCCAATTAGTAACTTTTTGTCAGGCTCCTAAGCTGTCTAGACGTTTGGTAAGATCCTCAATCTCACCCATGGCGTGAAAATCAAAGTAAAGTTTATATGCAGACAGTGAAATTTCAACATTTTTTCCGACAGAAAAATGATCAAGTGGTGGTGAAGTGCACCTGAATCGCACAAGACAACCTCAGATGACCTGCCAGATGAATATATTTAGTTTCCTAACATCGGTTCCCCCAAATGGTCGACAATTAACACCATCACCATCCAAGCAGTGGTTGAATACTTTCCTTTGAATGGCAGGAACTCTCCAAGGCATTCCTGTGTGTTTACATTTTGCCACTGCTGTTACTTCTCTGTTCTCCGTAATAATCCAGAAGAAAGGTCAAATGGTTGACTCCCCAGTACGTAAGCTGATCCTCTCCCAGATTGTAATATGCAGCAGGGTCAAGAGATCTGCAATGAATGTAATTGAAGCAATACTATTAAAAAAAAATTGGGGGCTTATTGGGTTTGTTGCTGGTAGATATGAATACCTTCCAAATGATTTAGCTTAAAGATGTTTACTTTTTCTGTTATGAAGTTATTGCCTTTGGTTGTATTATATTTGGGATCCCAAATTACGGGATCATATGTACGAATGTGTGAGAATGGTACCCATCGATCCATCTTTGAGTAGTAAAACCAGGTTTTGGCAAAATACACTTGTGAAAGTCTGTTTTTACTCACATTAATTTTTGATTGAAATTTTATAGTATTTCTATTAAAATTAACATAAAAGGCAAGCAAAAACTATGACGTAACATCTGAGTGGGAGTTTTGAATTGAAATTCGGAAGTCATTTTGTTTTTTCAATTGTTATTTTTAGATTGGTTGGAATTTGTGATTTTCTAAAAAAATTTGATTTTAGGTCAAAAATCACCATCATCATCATGTTCCTTGTGAAAATTCCTTTCTGTAAATAAAACAAACTTTGTGTTACTTTTCAGCAAACTCTTGGTAAATTCCACATTGTTTTCAATAGTGTTTAGTTTTCAAACACATCTGCTGGGGTCCTGTGAAACAAAAAGCAAATCAATATATATTCAGGAAAATT
Organism: Ophiothrix spiculata; assembly: GCA_000969725.1. Classification (NCBI taxonomy): domain Eukaryota; kingdom Metazoa; phylum Echinodermata; class Ophiuroidea; order Amphilepidida; family Ophiotrichidae; genus Ophiothrix; species Ophiothrix spiculata. The sequence goes on along the minus strand of JXSR01S039460.1, from coordinate 11,380 downwards.
ACAATGGCCTGGAACTACTCCCTCACTTGCTGAACTACTCTGGAGGTACATCAAAGTTAAGGACTTCATTTCAGTAACCTTGGGAGTGCCTCAAGAGTAATAACTCCTCCATTGAAAAATACATGTAAATTTTATATTTTTATCGGAAAAACGTACCACCCTCTGTATTTTTATATCTTCTGACCAAGTGTCGGTACAGTTACTTTGGGACAAGTAGAAAGTTGCATTTATTTATTAGGATCCATCTGCTTCACCATGAGTGTCTCTAGTGACCTGGCATTTTTCTGCGAAATATATTCAAAGGTATAATCTCTGTGCAAAGCCTGTTCTGCCCTTTGAGGCAGCATATTGAGTTGTTTCATCATCATAATTTGTACCATTTGCTGCTTTAGCAGCTTTGGCAATGTTACTATTGACTAGTGATAGTATCAGTAACAGCAGTGTTATGACGTGCTATCAGTGTTTCCATAACATCACTGCTACTGCAATATCTCATTGTGTCAATGTCAAATGGTATATTGTTTTGCATACCCATCATTTGCATCATGCCAGACATCATGTTTTGTTGGAATGTCATTATGGCTATAGCAACACCAATATTTCCTGCAGGTTTGCCCGTTCTTTCCTCATATCTGCTGTATGGATGGTGATTGACAAATCATACCTGATACAAAGGAAGACGTTTGTGCCAGTCTTGCACAGTAGGCTGAATGCATCTCTGATTATTCCAATTTCTCTTGCAAGTCCATTGGCTGAACCTGTAGCCTTGTGGATTTTGGTTGTGGGAGTGGTACCTGATGCAAAAATAGCTGTTTGTGCCAGTTTTGCACCGAAGGATTAATGCATTTCATATACTGTTGCAATTCCAATGGCTGAGCCCAGCCTTGTTGAGTTTGGTTGTGGAAAGCCCATTGGCTGAGCGTAGCCATGTTGAGTTTGGTTGTTGAAAGCCCATTGGCTGAGCCAAGCCTTGTTGAGTTTGGTTGTGGAAAGCCCATTAGCTGAGCCTAGCCTCATTGAGTTTGGTTGTTGAAAGCCCATTGGCTGAGCCTAGCCTTGATGAGTTTGGCCCATTGGCTGAGCCTAGCCTTGTTGAGTTTGGTTGTGGAAAGCCCATTGGCTGAGCCTAGCCTAGTTGAGTTTGGTTGTGGAAAGCCCATTGGCTGAGCCTAGCCTCGTTGAGTTTGGTTGTTGAAAGCCCATTGGCTGAGCCTAGCCTTGTTGAGTTTGGTTGTGGAAAGCCCATTGGCTGAGCGTAGCCATGTTGAGTTTGGTTGTTGAAAGCCCATTGGCTGAGCCAAGCCTTGTTGAGTTTGGTTGTGGAAAGCCCATTGGCTGAGCCTAGCCTAGTTGAGTTTGGTTGTGGAAAGCCCATTGGCTGAGCCTAGCCTCGTTGAGTTTGGTTGTTGAAAGCCTCAAATACGGGACCTTGTGACATAGGCTGCTCAGTCTACCATATTAGAAGTTCTGCACACTGCGCACTGCGCACAACTCGACTGCACAATTCACGTCACAAGGTCCCGTATTTGCGGTACTTTCAAGATGCATTATGGGACATACGAAAGTGGTGTATTGCTCTTGCAATTCCATTGGCTGAGCTTAGCCTTTTTAAGTTAAGTTCTGGAGAATCCTTCTCCAAACATTATTGTTGTCAATGGATTATTATTGTTTTTTTTTTGAATGAATTTCTTCATATTGTCCAAAAAGTCCAGAAATTCCTCAGTATGATTTTCATCTTTTTGTGAGTGATTCCAGTATAGAAGTAAAATCAAGCAGATGTTATGACATAAATCAGGTGTATTTGAACATAATGGTTTTGTACTGTCTGGTTTGTCAGTGCTGCTTCTTGGCTGGGACGGACATGCATTATTCTGTTGTCTATTAACACCCTTCTTTGTTGACTTCTTGTTGGCTTGGTAGCAGGTTTGTCAGCTGGGACATCTTTGTCCGATGGTTTGGAGTGTCCATTGAATTTCAAGTCTAGTTGCAACACTTATGAGTATTTAAGAAATGAAAACATGAATGACATCTTTGCTACTGACATTCCAGTCTCAAAGTGAGCTAGAATGCAAGTAACAACCCAGGCTATGTCAATAAAATATGGATCTTGGTGTGATTGCCTCAACTTGTATTTTGTTTTTTCGAATGAGTAGACAGCGATAAACAGCCATCGAGATCAGAATTCGATAGGTCATCCATATCAGCCAAAGGACGATCTGTTGCCTTCAGATGCTTCTTGAATACGTTCAGTGCAAATTGTATTTGTTTCTTTGTATTGATACTGTCTGTTTGAGCAAGAATTTCTTGTAACTATCGATTTCTTGAATATATCTCTCCTTTAACATTGGATATATCATACAAATGTGACAAACCTTTTTGCCAATTGTCTGGAAATGAGGCTGTAACTCTTATTTTACACAGGTTGCAAATCATGTTGCTGACTTCGTCCATTTTACTTTGAAGTCCCATCGCTGTTGCACATTTCAGATTTTGTGGAACTTCTTTGGAGCTTTTAATGCCCAGAAATTTATAAGCAGCAGTCAAAATAAAGCCATGAGTAGCAAAATGAATTAATCTTCATCCGCTGTGACTGCCTTTTTTACCACCTCGTTCACACGATTGTAGTTATACACACTGCCAATATAATAGAGGGTGCCTGTGTTGCAAACATACTGAAACATGAAATAAATTAATTAGTCAAGCAATTGTAGCGAGGTCACTACGTACACGCGCAGCGTCTGTCCAGGCATGACACCCGCGTAACTTTTCCCATTTCCTATCTGTACTTTCTTTAATCTATGGTTTAAACATTTTTGAAGAGTTCATGTTTTTATTTTCTATACTTACACTCGAGTCCCAGCCAAAGAACAGGATCATCCTGCCATTTCTATAGGCCCATATTCCAGAAAGATGTTTAGCTAAACCATTGTTTAACTGAGCATCAACTGTCCAGGAATGATATGCATCATTGCAGATTTCAAGCAGAACAGTTCAATGAGTCGTGCTGTTGACGAGAAATAAAACCTTGATTTAGCTAAACACCTTTCTGGAATACGGGCCTTAGAGTTCTGCAACGTCTTTGATAACTGGTCCTTGTTTGCTTTGCATGAGACTGCATTTCTCTGCAGATATTGATGTTGTGAACTCAGAAGAACACATTGTAAATACATCATGCATGCTATGTAGCTAATTCACAAATATCTATTCAAAATGATACACAGAATGAAATGTACATAAAATGATGCACAATTAAAGTTGTCTAATGAAATTGATAATATTTTCACACACAAAAGTTGCATCACATTGCACAACTTTCACATAAATGAAATTAATAGCCCTGTTCATAAAATACCAACTACAGGCTGTAATTTATAACTGGTAATTGATTGGGCTATTGACTTTAAGCATTTACTGACACATGTATGTATAAAGTTTATAAGCATGGAGACTCGCTGCAGACAGTAATGGACAGGATAATATCCCGTGATATTTTCCATCTTAAATGCATCTGTAATTGTTCATGTTGTATGTTCCTACAAGAATGGAAATAAAGAGACATTGCGTTGAGTATATATACAATCTGTCGTGCACTTTCGACATTCTTTATGTCAATGTGTCTATTATGTCTGGCTATTTGTAGAATATATTGGACAGTATGATACAAAATGCATGGGCCCAATATCCACAATCTTCTTCTTGTCACCCCAACCATGTTGCCTCTTTTACATGCTTCTTTTTTAACATTTTGTCTTTTTGCTACCAAACATTACATAGCTAATTGCCCATTAGATTGAGTCCTCTGCCTTAGGAGGAGTTTTTCTTCCTCCAGATCCTGGCAGACCCATTATTCTTGATTCTTCTCTGGAGGTGGATGTTTGAGAAGTGAATTCTTGAGATTTTTGAGAAGAGGATAATAAAAATAACCCAGCATTTATAAAATACCTCTGTCAGAGGATATGATGCACTGCAAAAAGCTCAAACAGAAGCAGAAACGAGAAGACTTTTATGGGCTGTTGTTTGTTGGTCTGGTAGTGCACATAGCTACTGGTTACGCAGTACAGAAACTTGGCCCAATTTGTGATGGCAGATATGCTTAACTTTTGAGCATTTTTTCATCCTGTTTGGTTAAGAGATATGCAATGAGATGGATGTTTTGATATCATCCTAAGAAGGTTGTTTTTCATCAATGGGTAGTAGAGTCCGAATGTATCATAGAAGTGGGTTATAACTTGTAAGGTTGCATTACTTCACTTTTAAGTCAAGCTTTGAATTTTCATGCAATCCCCTCATTGTATGGTTATTGAATTCAATGAAACTTGCATTCCTGCTCTGTTGTGCTGATTCATTGGCATGTTGATGCCTGATTTGACCCGTCATATAACAATTTTGAAAGACCTTCATGTGCTTCTTCAATTTTCTTGAAATCAGAACAACCATCTCCTCTTTGAGCATTGTATCACCCCGTTTGTTTGGAAGATATTAAGTGAAAAGGATATTATTGATTTTTTAACTTAATGAAAGCTGTTCTCATAGTCTATTCAGCAATTTGCAACTTACAGCCATTTCTGGTCTCATTAACATTAAGCACAGAATAAATTAGTGGTGCGCTGGCAAAATGAGTGGAAAGTCACTGTTAAAGAATTTGAATACATGGCTGCTAAAGTAAAAATATGGTGAAGAGATCAAATTACGTTTTTTTACATAAATGCACAATTGTTAATCTATACCTCGCGTTTTGAAGGTCAATTATGCCAGGAAGTGCAATTATTCACTGGTAATTGATCGCATTTTGCTATTATAATACACTATACTAATTATTAACTTTAATATCGATTTGCGACAATATTTAATTGCCAGATTTTGAGTGGATTGCCTTGTATTTCGATCTTGAAATGAAAATTGTAGGAAGAAAATATGACATATTATATATTATTGAAAAGCTGAGATTAAAGAGAATTAAAATATGCCATAAACTCAATTTTGAAAGTCACGACTTTCTGCTCATTTTGCCAAATCACCACTCAAATGCATTACATACACGTGAATCATGTGATAAATATTCCTGGGCATAAGAATCTGGCTATGTAAGTGATGTTTTACAGTCATTAACCTTGAATTACAGGGATATGTAAATTTTGTTGCTTGTAACAATCACCATAGTCATGTTAAATACTAGAAAAATCTGTAATTAATGCTTCTGTTTTCCTGATTTTTCCCTTGCATTTGCTACACTTCCATGATGACTTACATTTTTCATAAATGGCCCTAGTCATTTTAAGCCCCCCCCACACAAAGTTAACTGTTGACACTTATTACACCCAGTGCTTTGTAAAGAGTCATCAACTGGATCTTCCTGGCACTCTGGCCCACAAACTCAACATGGGTAGAAACACTTGGTCACAGGTAATGACTGGAAATTGCCAAGCTTTTGTAGCATGGTCTCCATTGTTTCCATTACAACATTTTCAATATAACAGTGTTTAGTTACTGCCCTGCTTGTCCTGTAACTTTGGTAGTAGGCTCATTCTCAGATAAAGTGTGCAACTTTGCCGTTTTGGTGTCGCTCATGTTTGTGTTGCATGTTTAACGCTGTTAAACCTATTATTAATGATTTGATTGGTTTAGTTAATAATTTAGAGTCACATTAGTAACATGTGTGAAGCTAAACATATTAATATGCCAGGAAAGGAGATAACGATGAATCTGAAATTGCAAAATCTTCAATTTCCCCATGTCGCCAGCTATACTTTTCTGTTTCATGAGCCCCCGTTCCTAAAATATACGAGCATATCAAACATTATGCACACTATATAACAGCCCGTAATAGGTGTTGATAATGACATATAAAGTTTAATTATATTAAGTATTTGATATGGCATAAGAGCTTTTTGAAGTGTGTCGCCAATATTGCAAACAGATACGTAGTCGTTTCTAAAATCGATAACAAAGTGTCAAAATAAATCTGTTGATGGATGATTCTGCATTAGGTTTATTATTAAGATTTAAACTTGAGTGTTGCATAACATATATTTTATATAGAATTATACATTTACAGTAACGATTTACAACAATATTAATATCTAAAAAAAACCTATGTGACGGTGACGTCGAAACAGACACGATAACTACAGTGTGCTGCCTTCTCGAAAAACACGATACTCTATGAGCAAAAATACTTCACCACAGTGTAGTATGTGTAGAGCTCCTAATTTAGTGTAAAAATCAAATTTGTAAGAAAACAAATTTTCTCAAAAAATGAATATTAAAGAAAAGATTCAAACAGATACGTAGCAACTGATACGTAATTTAAGAATAGAAAATACAATGGTTAAAAAATCAAGTATTTTTAAACATCTCCCATGCATTGTTTCTTTTTCAGAAACCATAAGAGATTATGATTTTGTATGTTTTTCATGAGTTATTAGTAGTCTAAATTTTAACATTTCTCTAACCAAAGTTGCATGCTTTATAAGAGAATGAGCCAGTAGAATATCCAAATACTGCTGATCAACATAAATTCTGTCAACATGGATGTTGTTTGAACATGCAGCAGTATGGATAACAAAATCACACCATAAATACCCTGTAGCACGAAGTTGCACTTGATTGAACCTGGCTATAATATTTGTGGTTCCGATCCAAATTAATAATTCCATCCTTGCATACCAGTCCTGCCAATTCTTTTTCCCTAGGTCATTATGTTCAACTTGCGATTTGCAAAAGGGTTCTTAATTTCAAGAAGACCATCTTTCCTGGCAGGATTTAATTCCATCAGGGGAAGCTGCAATAAACAGGGTGTCCCAGAATAAACCTTACAATCTTTGCGTGCAATTTTCATGGGTTTAACAGATAGTCAGAAAGTATGTAAAGATTGCATTTTAGTTTGAACTTTTAGATACTGTTTGTTTCATTTCAGTAGTATACAACAAAAGTTATGTTGTATCAAACTTTTGGGTGGGTTTTTGTCTGGTCCAATTTCATGATTATTGCCCATAAAGTAAGGGTGTTTCTGAATGGAATTAAATGAGACACCTTGGAAAACTTATCATATCCGTCTTATTTTTACATCAAATTTGTTCATTTTTTCAGCCTAGATAAAAGAAAGCATGTGCGTAGTAAATAAGTAAACATTGTTACAATTGAGTGAACAGATCAATGACAATACTCAATAGAGCTTCATTCAAGGGCCTGTGAAATTGGACCAGCAAATTTTACATTCAATTTTTTGACAAAGCATAACTTTTGTTGTACATTACCGATTGAATGAAACAAACAGTATCTGAAAGTTCAATTCATGGGCTATAAAATGCAACCTTTACACACTTTCGAACTATCCGTGAAACCCATAAAAATTGCAAGCAAAGATTGTAAGGTTTATTCTGGGACACACTGTATGGATGTTTTAAGCTTATCCAAATGCCAGTCTGACAATATGAAACCTTGGAATGCTTCTTGTGAAGTTTGTGGTGGGATAAGTAGTGTTTTCATGCAACATTTTCCCTTTCTCTTCCCCAACTGTAGTACAGGTGATGAAGCATTTCAATAATACCCCACTATTCTGGCTACTTACTATTTGTAGGCCTTCTGGGGGACTCCCATTTACCCCCTCGGCACATTCTCCTGACAAACTTACAGTGATCCTTTCGATATGATGATCATGCCACTTTTGGCGAGATATTTGTCCACTAGTATCACAGTCCGAGTATTCTTGCTGATGAGCATTGATACACTGGTTATACTTTCAAGTTCAAGTGGTGATGTTGACATTCTAGCTACCTTTTTCACGGATTTCGCCTCAGTGGTTGTGTTTTGTGGAGACCTCTTCCACAACAACATCTTCCACATTACATTGTTGTTGGGTAGGACTCCCATAGACCCATCTCATGACTCTTTGAATAACCTTTCATGTTTTTGGATATAACTTCTGAACCATTTACAGAGATTGGTAAAAGTTTATTTTTTTTCTTTGTTATGATGAGAGGAACATGCAAGAATGATTGTGAACAAGGTTTGACCCCTGCAATTACTTTTACTCTTGCACTGACATTTACCCCCTCCTGCAGGGCCCCATGCAATAGATGGATCTGGTGTCCACCCTATTGATATTTATTTCAGTTTACATTGTCATTTGTTTACCTTACTTACTTACTTATTTACTTTCTTACTTATGGTTGTCTATGGTTGTCCAGTCCTGAGACTACTTCCGGCTACAGTTAAGATATCTCGCCAGTCATTACGGTTCATTCTTTTTCTTCACCAATTTGGACAAGTTCCATCCTGTAAGATCTTTTCAGATCACGTCACTCCTTCTGGTTCTTGGTCAACCTTTTGGATGTACCCCTGGCATTGCTGTCGATTGACACTTTTGGGGTTGCTGCTGGTCTGTCCCCCAAAACAGCCATATCCTTAATCCACATAAAGTTAGACGGAGCTGCTCCATTAATTTTATTGTTGCCAATGGCCTTGTAGTAGGCACTAGTAAGTCTCTTGGCCTTTTGTTGGCATTGCTTTGCCGTAAAATTATAACCCAAGTCACTCATTTTTTTTGCGATTGTCACAAAAAAAGGCATACTGTGATATGCCCATTTCTCTTTGATTTGGATCCAGCCACATTTCTATAAAGACTTTCTTCTTTGTGATTCCACACTCTCTTATCTCCCATAATGAATAATAAATGAACTTTTGATATTAAAACGTAGCACAGTGCACGGTCAGGTTAGGCCTTACGACTTTCTTAAATTAAGCTTAGCCTACGTCATAGGCCGGCCTAACAACCGAGCGAGAAAATTGTTAATATTGGAAAAATGAAATTGTGCCATAAATAAAGCTTACCGTCTGTAAAATACTCCAGCCGGGACTGAGTCAGGAAACTGCAATGAAACTACCATTCAGCAATTACAGCGGAGCTTTTTAAATTCACCACCGTCGATCACTATTAGTCCATTGTCAAATCGACACCAATTGATTTGTGCTTTTCTCTTCGCACTCAGTTCACGTCAAGTTGAGTTTGACCCCTGTGACTGCTGTGACAAGGGTCAAGGCTGAATCCGATTTCTTTTTATTGATTGGTGACGAGCTAGCCATAGCTCACTTTTAGTATGATTTTAGGGAAATTCCCGAAGTCAATTTGACCTAATGCGTTATTTCTACACGCACACACACCCCAATGTGTCTATACGCGCACTGATGTAAAGTCAGATTGACGAACGACCGTGTGAACACAATCTGCACTTCGGACATCTACATTCATCTGGATGCATCTACATTTGGCTCACCCGTGTGCAGAAGATCATTTTTATTAGTGTTTTGATGTGATCCATTCTTCTGACATGACCCAACCAGTGAGGTCTCTGTTGACTGAAAGTTTTGTCAACAGGAGGCTGCATGCATTTCTGTCAAATAGTGTTAGATAGAATGCTGTCTCTGAGGGTTATCTTACCTAGTATTTTACTAATCGTACCTGATAAATATATTCTCATGTCAATAACTGATCCTGCTGTTCCATCACCATGAATCTTGTAGACTGCAGATTGTAAGAATTGCATGCAGCTTTTCATTGTGGCTGGTACTGTATATAGATGACATAGTGTAGTTTAAAAGCATAGTCCACTGCTTTGTGAAGTGTGTCAAAATCAATAAATTTCCTTTATATGATCACAAACACTTGCAGTTGCTTGATCCTTGATCCTCCCTAGTAATAACCCAAACTATATCAATAAAATAAGTATCTTGGTGTGAGTGCTTCAATTTGCATTCATAACTTTAATATATTTTGTTTTTAATATAATTTTTAACTCTATAACTGGCCATTTTCAGAATGAGCAGATGCATAAAACAGCAATAAACAGCCATTGAGATCAGAATTCGACAGCCCATCCATATCAGCCAAAGTACGATCTGTTACCTTCAGATGCTCCAAATACGTTCAGCGCAAATTGTATTTGTTTCTGGGTAATGATACTGTTTGCTCAAGCAAGAATTTCTTGTAAAAGGCATGAGAATGTTCAGGTTTTTTCCTGTTCAAAAATCTACAATTTCTTTGAATTTTAGCCTATTTTTGCTCTTGTCATTTTCAGGTTTTTTTGATGGATGTGTGTTCTCATGCCTGCTGTAACTATTGATTTCTTGAATATATTGAATTTGACATTGGATATATCATACAAATGTGACAAACTTTGTTAAAATAATTTGAGAAAACGTCGGTTATAGAGTATGATAATTTTCCAATTGTATGGAAATGATGCTGTAAGGGACACAATCAATATAGAGACGAGCGATCGCTCGGGCCGCCCGAGCCATGAAGCCAAGTAGTTGATCGTCTAAATTTGCATTTCGTTCATCTGTGGCAACAAATCAAGCAATATAGTGGTGAATAATATCAATTCGCACCAAACTATCTAATTTATAATTGTTGCTCGACTCAAGTATTGACTTGGCTCGGGTCAAGAAGATCGGCTCGTCCTTGCTCGGCTCGGGCGAGTTGCTCGGGTCTAAATTGATTATGTCCCTAAGTGTAGCCAGGTTGAAAGTGATGTTGCTGACTTCATTCATTTTACTTTGAAGTTCCATCGCTGTTGCACATTTCAGATTTTCCGGAACTTCTTTAGTGCTTTTAATGCCCAGTAATTTACAAGCAGCAGCCAAGATAAAGCCATGAGTAGCAAAATGAACTAATCTTCATCCGCTGTGAATGCCTTTTTCACCACCTCGTTCACACGCTTGTAGTTATACACTACCAATGTGATAGAGGATGCCTTGATCTTTTGATGGCTGAAAAATTTCATCATACAAGTCATGTATTTGTGTTGCATAAATAATGAAACAATTAAGAAACAATTCATAGTATATTTTGTTAATGCCTGAAATATCCCATACAAACTACAATGAAAACCCAAATAAAGAATACTTTGCTATAAGCTGCCGAAGGCAGATTTATTACTCACAAAAATGCTTATTGAGATAGTGTAAAGATGGACACTGGCACAAATTTTAGAGCTAATTATAACTGACTCCAAACTAGCCACCAGCTAGAGTGGACATTTGTATTGGCATAGAGTATAGCATAAAGTATTGAATAGACAATCACTCACAAGAACCCAATAGAGGTCGCGTAGTCGATAATGTGGTTACAAACCGGGTGATGCTGAATTACCTAACCTAAGCTGAACCAGGTGTGCAAGGGTATTTATTTCAATGAAAATGCGAATCTTATAAATTAAAGACATTTTAAGGAAATTGGGCTAAGTATATGAATAGCAAATGACAAAACTCCAACAAAAACTCAGGTAAAATAATGACCATTAGTGAACATATGTGCCTCATACTGTCTTCTGGTTCAGCAGAGTTTTCAACTGCTTTATTGTCACTATTGACTTCTGGT
>JXSR01S039458.1:73674-92154 GCA_000969725.1 Ophiothrix spiculata | reverse complement strand
TATTCAAACACGCCACAGAGTTGATCATCGCGAATCAACAACGATGCATCCATGCGTCTGCGTATTTTTATCGCGCGAGGGTGGCTTTAGCCACCTGAGCGTGATAAAAATACGCAGACGCATCGGATGCAGAGTTGTTGATTCGCGATGATCAACTCTGTGGCGTGTAGATGAGTAGTGAGACCTTCAATACATGCTTAGCCCGGACATAATATTCCCGTCCAATGTTTTGGCACCAATGGAAAGCTGAAAGGGTGTTCTATCTTGTATTCAAAATCCCCATTAATCCACTTTGGGGAAAAAAAGATACAGCCATTCCAAAAATCATATTTTTCGACTAAAATCGGAAAAATATTAATCTTTCGCATTTTCATCGGATAAGTTAAATGCGCGTTAGCCAAGACAAGTGCGTTTGTTATGTGCGTAGGCCTACCATAACGCGAATATTTTTGCGCGGTTGTTATGCACTGTGCGTCTACACGTACTGGGCACGCAATAACATAGCGGCTTGGCTCTTCGCGCCATATCCGAAAAACCCCGAGAGAGGTGCCAGTTTTCCGATCATCATTTTGGTGTCAAAATCATCGCTTTTTAATGAAATTTTGAATCATGCTCGCGATTAAACTAAAAAAAGAAAACCACTATTGACCAATTCCCACTTGCTAAAAGGTTTATCATGACCATGAGGACACTACAGGATGATTTAGCAACAACGTTCAATAATTTTGTGATTGGAAAAATGATATTTCAAACCTGAATAACATGATACACGACGTTTTGTACCCATTTTTTTTCTCTCTCTCTTTATGCATTATCATCCATCAATGCGAAGACATGCATGTTTTTGCTACTTATCCAGATCAACTTTGAAGGAAACAACCCGATAGATTTAATTTATATCTAAAAGTAAATTTTCCCAGTAAATTTTGTATTACTGTGTAATTTAAAATTTTGCATTTCTGTGAATGAAATTAACCAGAAAGAAATCGCATCTGACCAAAATCTGAGACTATTATTGTCTAAGCTGAAATTTATCAGTTAATATTGGAGATACAATTGGATCTTAAGTTATAGGCCTAATTTCAGTTTTTGAAGCATATTCTGTCAGGCGAACTAACAATAAGTCAAACATGCGTTTTGCCATTTCCAGGAGAGACCATTATATTTGATTATTTTTCTTCATTTTCTGTAAGCTTCTTTTAAAAATCATCTTTATTTTGATTTGAGATCTGTGAAAATTATGTTTTAAAATGTATGAGAAAATGTAAAACGAAGTTTTGCCAAAATATAGAGGTATAGGTTATAAGGATATCAAGATATTTTACAGCTCAAAACTAGCTCATGCACGCTGCATGGTAACTGATTTACTTAACATAGGACCTAGATAAAATGCGAGAAGCATTTTATACCTCAACGGCGATTATATTTTTTCCCTATGTTAGTGAGTCTCAACCAAAGAAATGGCGATGTTCAACGTGTGCAATATCGGAATTTCAGACTCAGGCCCAATGATCTAGATTTTTACATTAGATTCTAGTCACAAAAATTATTTTAACGCAAAGTCTACTCGAATTTCTTAGGACTTTCGGAAAATATGGATCTGCTTTACTAACATGTTGAAAGCTCTAGCTAAAAGTTTTGAAATCTGTCAGTGCTTAAATTTTCAAGCTAAAATAGTTTCAAGCTGAAACTATGGACCTGTTTTGGAAAATTATGTTGAAAGCTATAGGCTCAGCAATATAATATGAAGTATGAAATGTTGATAACGGGATTTAATGGTATGGTATAAGCCGCGAACCGTACTATACCACGTATAAACAGCAAAACGTCTTTAACAACAGATTTTCTCCTTAATCCGAAATATAACAAATATTTCTGAAATTCTGACAAATATTAATCTTTTATTTAACCATATATAGACCTTTCTTCAGTTTTTAATTTTTCAGGAATAGGAATATTTTGTAATTTATTTGTCTGTTTCCCATGAAGGGATTCCTCTCATTTTCAAGAGATTTGTTTATATATAGAGTAGAGAGTGTATAGCAACAATATTTTTAACGTGTTCTTTACGGATCGCTCATTATTTCTACCAATGGGCCGGGAGTCCACATGTTTTTAAAGCAAAAAAGGGCATGTTTTTTATTGTTGAAAGGGGGCCATGTGGTTTTGCATAAAAAAACTTGTAAAAAAAATACAAAGTGGACAATTTATGCCAATTTATAAATCTGTTAAATTTGATTAGTTAGAAAAACAATACTGTTAAATTTGATTAGGCCCTATAGTAACATACAAAATACGTTTTATGGATGTTACAATACATATTCGGATACTTTGCAGCAGTGTTCCCGCTAAGACCGTATGTCGCAAAATTGCCGCAGAAGCTCGAAAAATTGGCGCAAGGGGTTCCCAAAGCAAAAAGTAAAATATAGGGTTTTGGTTTATATACGTTCACTTATCTTACCTTTATTCAGATTACACTAAAAATTGCTCGCATTATGGAGGAGGTGATCTTTCCGAAAATGGCAATGGCGAGGTGTATTTTTCTCTTTTAATGTCGCTTTGGCGCAAAGTTGAAATCCTTAGCAGGAATAAAAGATATACTGGAAATTCTTATTATTTCCCCCGGTTATTTCCCTTATTTCATGTTGCCCATTTTCACCAGTTTCTTGAAAAGTGTTCTATCGCAAAGTCACCCTTTTCAGAGTGAACCATCACATTTGTTATCTTCAGAACCTTAACCATGATAGATAGGCCTACCTGCTGTTTATCAAATGTTTATGTTGTTTTATCTAAACCATACATTACAAAAATAATTTGGAAATACTTGTTGTCAAACATGGAGAGGGGTAGGGGTCATATATTTTTTTGCAAATCACAAGAGGGGGGTGTACTTTTTTTAAGAAAGAGGGGCATTATGAAGCAGTTTTCCATTTGCCCCCTCCTGGGTATTAATAATGAACGGTCCCTAATCAAAAAATTAAAAACAAATAACTTCTTTGGTTTTAATAATGTCTGTTCTGTTCGTCAATCTATTAAATTATGATTTTCCTTAAATATAGACCCTCCTTTACATAAAATACAAGGAAATTTAAGAATTCAAGCCAGGCGTATCATATAGTTATTACGACCACCAACACAAAACGTGTCCAAAAACTGCCCCTTGATGTTCAATTCATTATAAATGGCGCAAAAATATTTCACATCAAGACAGTGAAGTGCGTGCAAAATAACGCAACCCCTTTCATTGGTTACTACGCGCGCTTTTATAACAGCGTTCACAATGCAAACCTACTTGCGTATTTTTGCAGCCGCATTATTTTGTAGTATTTTGACTCAAAGTTACTACGCCAAAAGAGAATGAGTTCAATTTTCAAATGGCCATAAAAAAATTTCCCCAAAGGGGATTTTGGGGGATTTTGAATGGGTGAAAGAAGAATTTTTTCTGCTTCTAATGATACCAAAACATTGGACGGGAACATTTTGTCCGGGTCCCAAGGCCTCACTACTCGACTAGTGTTTGAATACCTTTCAACAACGAAAATCTTCCTGAAAACGTATGAATTAAATTCTAAATGTTTTCAATTTAACAGATAGGCCTATACTTATCTTCAAAAAAACATTTAGCAAATCTGAAGCAAAGTGATAATTTGTGAATGTTTGCTGCTTTGACTTTATCATTTTTCTCAAGCACCGGGCTTTTGCACGTACTATAAGTGCCCGACGCGCCATGATCAGTGTCACGACTTTTGTGTAATAATAATAATAATTAACAACATTTCTAAAGCGCAAAATACAAAGGTTTCGATGCGCATGACATAAAAGATACTCTACACAATACTTTACAAATACTCTACAGAAACCCAAAACAGTTTGCAACAAGAATCAGTTAATGGAACAGATGAGTTTTAAGAGAAGCCTTGAATTGAGAAATTGAAACAGCAGTGCGGATAGTGTGAGGGATACTGTTCCAGAGCTTGGGAGCTGCCACTACAAAAGCCCGATCACCATAGGAAGATGTTTTGACAAGTGGTCCGGGCTGTAGGGCAAGCTGACTTGATGAGCGAAGAGATCTGTTAATGGACGGCAAGATCATATTGCGGATGTAGATAGGAGCATCACCATGAATGGCTTTGAAAGTTAAAAGAAGTAACTTAAAGTTAATCCTGTCCCTGATGCATAACCAATGTAGGTCGCGGAGTATGGGTGAGATATGTTCATGACGTTTGGTGTTTGTAATCAGACGAGCAGCAGAGTTTTGAACACGCTGTAAGGAAGAAATGAGATTGTCCGACAAGCCGTATAAGAGAGAGTTGTTATGATCCAGATGAGATGACACAAAAGCATGGACAAGGCGTTCAGTAGATTCCTTATCAAGGTACTTGCGGATGCGGCCGATCTTATAAATGCCGAAGGATGCTTTCTGACAAATACTCTTGACATGATGTTTGAATTCTAAAGTTTCATCAAGGAGAACGCCCAGATCTTTGGCAGAATGAGATGCAGTAATGTCAGAGCCTCCTATGCTAATAGAAGGTGTACTGCGTAAACGCACTTCAGTAAACGCCGTGCCGTGCGTGACCCGCTAATTTGAATATCAATAGAGGGTTTGCACGACGCGATACGCACCGCACACGCAGACTGTTTCGACGCCATCTTGGTGGAGCGCGGAGTAGTTTGTGATGTAAACAAGACATCAAAATCGGCTGTAACTCGTGATTGTCTTCAAATTATGACTTGAAAATTAAACTAAATAAATGTACTGTATATTCTTGTCATGATCAGTTGTGATCTTGTATCGTGAAACTGCTAAAAGATTATAATATGACAAGACTTTTTGTTTGTTGGCCCATGAAAATGGTGTTGTTAGTACCATGTGACGTCACATGCAAACCCTCTATAAAGGGTTCATTCATATTTTCCGTGTGTAATCGCTTGATTTTGCCCGAGGGCAGGATGGCGCTCGGTATCGCGAAGTCAAAATCCGGGCAAAAATTGGCCATAAAACAGTCTTTTCCGTCCTGGTTGTCAAATTATTTAATAGCGCCCATAGTTGTTTATCTGTCTTGAAGTTATCAAACGCACGCGCTACATCCCGCGTTCAGAGCCGGCGCGCCGTTGTGCACATGGCGACGCGGAGCGTTGCGCAATCATAACATTAGTTATGCCGCTTATGAATCAACGCTGTTCATGCATGGCCACGTGACGGCTCTCGACTAATCAAAACCTCGGAAATTACGCAAGTATGTGTGAACTGTGGATTCATCACGAATCAACAACGGTACGTGCCTGTATAAAGAGATACAGTGAGTTGTTGAATTGGTAGGCATTGCTAGCATTAAAGCTTTGTCGCAAGTACCAGACCACATTAAAGGACAGATAAAGGTGCACCATTTGTATATCGACACTTAAAAACATGAAAAAAATTAATATCTTGATAGATGATGCTTGGAACACAATGACGCATGCTTTCGGAAAAACCGCGTGTTTCTGTGACCAAACTTACTCTCCTCATATTGATCCCTAGCCTTGTGTTACTGGTTTGTACTGTGCGTAAAATGAAATTTGCAACTTTAAAAAAATGACCTTGAGGGTTTTAAATGTTCATAACTTCGGTGTTTCTCAGTCAATTGTCAGAAATGGCGTGTCAAATGAAAGCTAAATTACGTTTGCGCATTCCGTATTGGCGCAGGAGCCATTTGTTCGAGATGAGGCGATACTTTTTTGGGAGTCTTTAATATCGACCGTCAGATTGAAACATTACATTGCTCATTATAAGCTCATTTGCATAGGACCTCAGTACACACTGATATGATATATAAAAACAACAAATAATAGTATGATCCTGACCGGTATAGTTTATATATAAATATCACACACATACTACAGGTATAAATTGCACATTATAAGATGGTTTAAATAGTATCTACAACAATATTTGACAACAGTTTAAACTTTTCTGTTTTGTGAGGCATGATACTATATGTGAGGACTCACCCCGAAAAGGGGGACTTTGCGAGAAACTGATGAAAATAGACAGCAAAAATATAGATAATAATAAAAATTTCCTGCAGAGTTTCTGTTGTAAAATTTGAACGCCTTGATCAATTTAAACAAGTTAGGTGTCATTTTAAAGCTTAGAAAATGCTTAAGCAGATGAAATGAAAAATATCAAAATTGATATTATCTGCAAAGTCCCCCCTTTCGGGGTGAGCCATCACATATTGAAAACAACTTTCAAAATATTGTTCCTTTATGTTAAAATGCATTGATATTGGCTGCGTTTGTTAAATTTCACACAAACATCAAAGCGTATAATTTGCGCTTGATTTATGTAAACCCTTTACATTAACCCTTATCCTCCTATGTACCACAAAATATTACACACAGAAATCAGGAATTAGCAAAGTCCTTATCAGTACGTCATAGACAAATATTGCTGCTGAGGCAGGACACGCTCGGTCGATCTCAGGGGGATCCGGGGGAAAATGAATGTTGGTATGTCGTATTACTATAGACAGTTTTTAAACGTGCGAGAGTTAGGGTTAACAGATCCTTCCCTTCCATTTAGTTAAGGTGATCCTGTTGTGGTGAAATGTTGAAAATTATCGAAATAGAGAGGGGGAATACTGGACTACTGTCAGAACACTAAATTATTCATATATTATACTCTTTAGTATACCGTATGCCCTTCTCAAACGTTTCAAGACCTAGAGCCTTTTTTGTTAATTTACGACACCTTTCCATGATACAGGCGTAACAATTCTTTTGGTAGATTTACCTCGGAAGCGGTTGAGGGATCTTAATAATTAGGGGACGGTGGGACAAGTTGGCCCCTTTTGCGTGGCAAGTTGGCCCACCCAGTGAGGTAAGTTGGCCTCATTTACAAAAAAAATAAAAGTCATATTCATTTTACCGTGACACATTTCATACAGTATGTTTATTTTAGGTGAAGCACGAGAATATGTTGCATACAAAGTGTCCTTTTAGGATGAAATGCCATAATATATTAAAACAATATCAAGCTTTTGAAAAGATGTTGTGGTCTACAGTGTTATCTGCAGCGTTTAAGAACATTACGCATTGTAATACAGAAAGATGAATGTCTTGTGACTGCTTATTGTAGTTATAGTTGTTTTTTTGCTTGGTACAATGTCAATCGATAGTTCTTTCTGAGCTACCAAATATTTTGTGCAACAAGTCTTTGTTACTAAATTAATTGAAATTAATTCCAATACATCTTCTAATCAGTTACGGCAAACATACATTTGACATCAAATAAAGTACAAGTGTGTGTTTTGATTTTTCATCACCAACCCTCCGTTGTTATTAGAAAATACATATATCAGATTACAAGATAACAAAGACGTGTTGCACCAAGAACAATAAACTGGTGAAAACCGACATGCATATACGGCCTCAAAACAAATGGTTGTGACGCCAAAATGACGAGTGACATCAAATAAAATAACTTCCAAGGCCGAGTTAAGAGCAAGTAAAATTCGGCGCTAAATTACAAATGTGTTGAATTAAATCAAGGTAAAATCATTGTCAAATGTTTGTTACCGGTCTATACTTTAAATTCGATCGCAAATATTTGGTGACGTCACAACCAAATGTTTGGAGGCTGAGTATAGACTGACCGTACAGCACATCTACAATTTCACTTGTGGCTTTGTTCTGTTAGTTCAGGTAAACATTTAAGAAATCTGTTAAAACTGGGTATACTAATACTATAACATCTACCAAGTTGATTATGCTCAATCAATACGAACTCTTTAAGATACCCAATTAAAGCAATACGCCTGACATCTAAATCTCCAGTCATACCAACATCTTCTGCTGTCGTTATTGTAAGTGTTGATATACAACGAAGAAACATGACGAGTTGTGAAATATTCAGACTGTGTCCACCGTCAGGAAGAGAGTCTACACATGTTATGCATTTTTCTAATTCTCTGTATGTAACATGACTGTCTTTAATGCTGTTAGGAGCCTTAACATCTGCTAATATTATGTTTGAATGTGTAGGCAAGCAACTAATCATGCTTATTAGTTGTGACACATCAATATCATACTCCCTATTATGAAACCCATGTACAAATGCAAACTCTTTCAGTGATTCACATAAGGTGATATTGGTGGTATCTAATTCACCTGTCAAAAAGACATCCACCAATATCACGTTTATGAGTGCAGGTATGCAGCCAAGAAATCTGACAAGATGTGATATATTGACTTTGCACTCTCTATCAGGTATGTGACCTGCCACAACTAGCTCTTTCAGTGATTCACTCAAAGAAACATGCGTTTTATCTAACATACCAGTCAAATTGGCATCCTGCAGTACTACTTTTGTAAGTGCAGGTATGCAAGTAAGGAATTTGAGTAGTTGTGATATATTGACATTGTACTGTCTTCCAGGCATGCGACCTGCCAGTACTACCACTTTCAGCGATTCACTCAACGAAACACGACTTTCATCTAACACACCAGTCAAAAAGGCATTCCGTAGTATCAATTTTGTTAGTGCAGGTATGCAGGTCAGGAATTTGAGTAGTTCTGATAAATTCAGATTGTACTGTCTTTCAGGCATGTGACCTGCCAGTACTACCTCTTTCAGTGATTCACTCAAAGAAACACGAGTTTCATCTAAAGCACCAGCCAAATAGACATCCTGTAGTATCACTTTTGTTAGTGCAGGTATGCAGGTCAGGAATTTCACTAGTTCTGATAAATTCACATTGTACTGTCTTTCAGGCATGCCACCTGCCAGTACTACCTCTTTCAGTGATTCACTCAAAGAAACACAATTTTTATCTAAAGCACCAGCCAAATAGACATCCTGCAGTATCACTTTTGTTAGTGCAGGTATGCAGGTCAGGAATTTCAATAGTTCTGATAAATTCACATTATACTGTCTTTCAGGCATGAAACCTGCCAGTGCTACCTCTATCAGTGATTCACTCAACGAAACACGACTTTCATCTAAGACACCAGTCAAATAGGCATCATGCAGTGTCACCTTTGTTAGTGCAGGTATGCAGGTCAGGAATTTGAGTAGTTCTGATAAATTCAGATTGTACTGTCTTTCAGGCATGCGACCTGCCAGTATTAGCTCTTTCAGTGATTCACTCAAAAAAACACGACTTTCATCGATCACACCAGTCAAATAAACATCCTGCAGTATCACTTGTGTTAGTGCAGGTATGCAGGTCAGGAATTTCAGTAGTTCTGATAAATTCACATTGTACTGTCTTTCAGGCATGCAACCCGCCAGGTCTACCTCTTTCAGCGATTCACCCAAAGAAACACAATTTCCATCTAACACACCAGTCAAATAAGCATCCTGCAGTGTCACTTTTGAAAGTGCAGGTATACAGGTCAGGAATTTCACTAGTTGTGAAATATTCACATTGTACTGTCTGTCGAGAATGCCACCTGTCAATACAACATATGTAAGTGACGCACACATTTTTGTATTTCTATTTTGTATATCACCAACAAGCTGTACTGATTGTAAATATAAGGTTTTTAAAGCAGACAAGCCTTGTAAAAATGTGAGACAGGACATCAGACCAACAGGTTCTGAAACTGCCAGACCAAACACCGATAATTCAGGTAGTTGTAGTAAAATGGAAGTTGAACCTTGGTTAAAGGCTTTCAAGAAAACATAGACTCTTTTCAAGGATGACATATCATTCAGTATTTGGACTATATGATGTTGCTCTGCTTTCACTGAGTGACTATCGAATAGGGCTATGCTTTTATAGCATGTGTCAGACAATTTGTGTTTGTTTCCTGTAAAATAAAATATGGCTTGCAGAAAATCTGAATCGGATACCACTATTTTTGTCACTTCACGAAAGTATTCTAGATATTTATATAGATCGTATTTGATTAGCAAATGCGAGTCATGTATCATTTCAACCTCATAGAGCATCATAAGGGGTATACGCAAAGGATTTTCTGAAGTTCTGCTTGTGCAAACGACATGCTTGAAAATAACTATCGCAACCTCCAAACTCAATCCACAACAGAAGCGTAACATGTATTCCATTTGGGCTATCGTACCTGTACTTATTCTTCTGATGTACATGTAAAATTTGTCTTCATCTCTTATATTTCCATTATTTCCTACACCAAACAAACTACACAAATAAGAAGCAGCACAGTATTCTTGGAACGACTTGTGTATATACCTGACTGTCGCGTCATCGGGAAGTCTTCCCTCGTCCCGTATCATCAGTCCAAAAGAAACAGCCTCATCCAAACCAATATCAAAATCTCTTTGCTTCATAACAATACTGTTTTCAAACAATGCTTCCAGAGCAGGCATACCTATCGAATGAACCAAAGTTTCTATATCCTCATAAGGAATTTCGTCTCTTTCTCCAAACGGCTTGTTAAAATACTGTTTGGTTATTACTTCTTTGTACAAACTTGTCATACTAAGAAAAGTAACATTACGCCCTTTATTTCGTTCCCAGACAATGCATATCATTACCAGCAATACTGGGAATGATGACAAGGTTTTAAGCAGTGAATTTGTCGTCACCTTTTCAAGAAGAGAGGAGCCAATGTGTTTTGAATTAGAAATCTCGAAAAAATTGTTGATGTATCGATTTATATTTTCTGAAGAGAATCCTGACACTTGTATTTGGACACAACCTTTGTGGTTTCGACAAAATGCATCCTTTACATGCGGTCTAGTTGTAGTGATTACAAATAATCGTTTTACATGTGGACAATCTAAAGCATGTGTCTTGACATCTTTAGGCTTTTCATCAAACCCATCAAAGATGACAAGACATCTATATTCTAAATGATTAAATACACGCCCCACAACCTCTGATTCTGCTGATGGTAACAGTTGGCTTTGTATTTCATCAGCAATACCATGCACTAGGTTTTGGGTGTTTTTAAATCTACTTACATCAAGTACGAAAACCAGTTTTATATCGCTCAGTAACTCTTGTGCAGATTCGTCTTGAGAACTTTGGTCAACATTCATTGCCCAATCGAAAGCAATTTTATTAATTTGAGTCGTTTTCCCTGTACCAGCTGCCCCAAATAAAAGAAAGTGGTTAGACTGTGTATTCTTACAATTCATAGTAAAAATGTCAAGGTATGAATCAAGTTTTCTGTTGTTGTTAGTTTCTATTTCATCCATCATATCAGTTGCCCCAATGCGCTCTTCAATTAGTGTCAGGTCTACAAATAATTTATCCAAGCTTGCGATATGAAGACTTCCTCTTCCAATCCTTACTTCCTGACGTTCACGTAAATAAATGTGTTTCAGCTTATTTCTCCATTTTTGGATGACTCCTGAAAAAGGATATTGTATATATAAATTAAGGTATAAAATTACTTGACATAAAGAGAGAAGTGAAAGGTAGAAGTGAATGTGATTTTTTTTAGATGCATCCAATTTGTACAAATGAGCTTGGTGTATTAGACGAAACCCCGTGGTATAGCCCAATAGGTTGCAACCCGATAAGTCGCATATTATCGTACACATCGAGACATCGGTCCACGGTTTTGAATCTTTAGTTCAATCTTTGCGACATGATCTTTGGCGCCTGTACGGATCAAGGACATCGTCCGATTTCAATCTGATGTTACTTGGTTTCCGACCACTGTCCTGTGAATTTTGTCCCGGTGTAACAGGAATGTAAGTCCCCCGCGTTCTTATTGTCCGGGTTGTACAGTAGAGTATATGCTAAGAACTCTCACGCAACATTAGTTTCACGCTTTATTCCGTTATGGTCTATGAAAGGCGGACTTCCATTTCAGGGGGACTAAGATTACTTTCATACTGGTGTAATAGGAATCATAGTCCTCTGATCTTACTGTCCAGGTTGAACTGTAAATTATTGGCTAACAACTCTCATTCCGTTATGGTCAATGGAAGGCGGACTTTGATTTCAGGGAGACCTTGATTACTTTTACACCGGTGATGAATTCTGGGCTGAACCTGCTAAAAGCGCTCGACCAATAGCAAATGAGATTTTTTGTCGAACGGGTTAGAATACAAAGTTAGATGCTGAATCAAAATTAAGCCACAACTTTGTGCGGCCGGTATCAACCTGGCAACAGCTTTGATTTTTCAAAATGAACACCATGGGCTTTATTAGGCTATGGCCGAATTTACAGCGCCTTCCCTACCCGATTTGAGAGATTTTTGTTGAGCCTTTGTTGAATTACAAACCATCTCTAATGAGTTTCTCGATATTGGTAGCTTTATAAAACAATACCTGCTCGACAAACAATTACAAAAACAAATACATATAGACAAACATCTCGCACACCGCGTGCAGTAAAACTTACTCCATATGTCAGAATTCTCTGCTTCGTCCAGAAGAGTCAGATGTCGACTTGAAGTTTCTAAAAGATTAAAAACATAATTTTATGATCAAAATCCATTGTTTTTGTGATGTTTAAATGTTGAGAAACAATTGAATATGCTAGAATAAGAACATCCCAACTCCATAGCTGCCTTCTGTTAATCATATTTATAAAATATAAACGCATACAAATTTCTGAAAATGCTTTCACATCACTAAAATAGCATTTCCATGTCAATATCCTAATCATAGTGTGATATTTGACCTTGTAGTTTACTTTTTTAGACATTGTTAGATATTTGTTATAGTACATAATTGCTATATTAAACAGTCATAATAAGAACATCCCAACTCCATGAGCTCTTCTCTGCAACTATATGCTAGGAAAATTATCTAACAATGTCTAACAAAGTCAACTACAAGCTTAAATGTGAGACTATGATTGGGATAAAGACATGAAAATGCTTTCTAGTGATTTGAAAGCATTTTCCGAGATTTATATGCATTTATATTTTACATAACTTAACAGAAGGCAGCACATGGAGTTGGGATGTTCTTATTCTAGCGTATTCAATTGCATGTCATGTCCATGATTAATACGTAATGAAAAATCCTTCAAAATTCGATTTTCAGCTTATTTTCTCTAAGTATAAAGAAGCACCTTTTGTAAAGGATATCAGTGCAGAAATTTTAAAGAGTTTGACCATGTGATGTAATCTTAACATAATAATCCAAAATTCATTAGAAACTCAATTATTTCATACAGTGTTCAAACAATGTACAACTGGATTAAATTAAAAACAGCGTGAAAAAGTAACCATGCAGAATAATGCGATATGCGTTTTGGGAAACTAATTTACATTATTTGATAAATACATGTACAGCTCCTATACCTCTTTGAGTGAGTTCCCATTTTTCTTCTAACCTTCGTTGCTCACTTTCAAATGTACATTCCATAAGTGCATCAATGATGCTAATTCTAGATGCTTGGCTTCCTTTCTTCATCCGCCATTCTCTAAACACGTCCATATTCTTTAATCTGGTATCATCATATTTAGATGCAAGTTTGATGTTCTCAATTTCGATACTGCTCATTCCAAGAGCACCAAACAGGTACTGAAGTTCTAAATCGCGTAGAGTAGTACCGCACGTCATATGTCGAATATCTCTATCAGAAATGTCCGAAATAACTGTCAAAGAAATATAATCATAATCCGTGAGTAATGTATTTCAAAAAATAGAGTAAACAGTACCAAATGACCAGCAGGTAAACTTTGGATGGATCAAAAGTGATTCAAAAGATATGTAAAATTTATGGAAAATAGGATTAAAGGCTCATTCTCCGATAAACCGTGCAACTTTGGTTAGAGAAATGTTGAAATTTCGACTACTAACAACTCATGAAAAACATGTACAATCATGAACTCTTATGGCCTCTGAAGAAGAAAAAGTGCATGGGAGATGTTTTAAAAATACTTGATTTTTAACCATTGTATTCCCTATACCTAATGTTCGTATCTGTTGGTTCGTATCTGTTGGAATCTTTTTTTAAATATTCATTATTGAGAAAATTAGTTTTCTTACAAACTTGATCTTTACACTAAATTAGAAGCTCTACACATACTACACTGTGGTGTAGTATTTCGCTCATAGTGTACCGCGTTTTGCGAAAAGGCGACAAAATGTGTGGTTCGTATCTGTCGCGACGTGACAGTCACATAGGGTTTTTTTGATATTAATATCCTTGTAAATCATTACTGTAAATATATAATTCTATATAACATATATGTTATTCAAGACTGAAGATTACTTGATAAATCTAATGCGGAATCATCCATCAACACATTGATTTTCACACTTTGTTATCGATTTTAGAATCTGGTTCGTATCTGTTTGCAATATTGGCGACATGATTTAAAAAGCTATTATGTCATATTAAATACTTAATATAATTAAACTTTATATGTCATTACTAATACCTATTACGGGCTATTAAAAAATATGCATTGCGTTTGAAATGCCCGAATATTTTAGGAACGGGGCCACATAAAACGTAAAAAGTATGGCTGGCGACATGGGAAAAGTAACGATTTTGCATTTTCAGATTAATCGTTATCTACTTTTCTGGCATGCTAAAATGTTTAGTTTCACACATGTTACTAATGTGACTTTAATTTATCAACTAGATCACTCAAATTATTTGTAATAGGCTTAACAACGCTAAACTAGTAACACGAACATGAGCGACACCAAAACGGAAAAGTTGCACGCTTTATCTGAGAATGAGCCTAAAATGGTATCAACATCATAAGCGTCAAATACAAGAATATACAGGCTATAGACACATAGAGATCAACATGTTATATCTCTTAACATAGAGTAAAAAAACCTATAACAATGTTAGACCAAATCTGTATTGTCGTTAAAGAATAAATTTCATGTTTATTGTAAAGAAAATGTCCCTTAAGGGCCCTGTCAACCCTTTTTTGAGAAATGTTTTTTGCTCTGTAACTCAACAACGAATTATTAAATTCAAATAAAAGTATACATTTCTAGAAGCGGAATTGCATACTGAACATGATGGTCAGGTTTTTTTTGGACCAAAATGTGTAATTTTGGACCTAGGGTCCAAAAATCATGTTACTGAGCCAAAAAATTTATGTGAAAGGTAACTAAATTTTGCTTTGGTAAAATTTTGAACCATTTTACTTTTTAGAATCTAGAAAGCAATATCTAGGAACACTTTTCTCAAATTTTTGATTTTTATCTTATTTTTTGAAATATTGCCCAAAATAGGTCAAAAAATGTGGTGTCAGGAGTGGGATTTTTTGACATTTTTGGACCAATTTTTGACAATATCTCAAAAACTAAGAAAAAAGTTAAAAAAATAAATAATGTGTTTCTAGATTTTGCATTCTAGGTTCTAAAAAGTAAAAAAGTTCAACATTTTACCAAAGAAAGTTTAGTTAGCTTTCCCGTAAATTTTTGGGACAAAAACACGACTTTTTTAAGTCTTTATTTGACCTTTGGCCAAAATTCACATTTTGGTCCAAAAATGACCTGACCATAATGTTCAGCATGCAAATCCTCTTCTAGAAATGTATACTTTTATTTGAATTCAATTATCCGTTGCTGAGTTACAGTGAAAAAACTATTTCTAAAAACAAAGGGTTGACAGGGCCCTTAACATGTTTCACTAAGCTTTTAAAATTATTTTGCTTTTTGTTAAGTAAAAAGGTCACAGTTCATTGATGAGTAAAATCTTGCTCAAAATTGATCAAAATCTTACTCTGTTGAGTCAATCTTACTCAACGTCAAATCAAAATTCCCTCAACGTTGAGTAGAATTTTACTCAACAAAATGAGCTTTGACTTTCGAACAATTTTTACTCAAAAAGAGTAAAATTATATTAAGAGTGATATTGTGGATCAGGTCGATAATGAATGAAAATATCCCGGGTCAGATATAAACTAAAATATCGGCTCTAAACATGCGACAAATGGCATCATCCCACTGCCAAAGAATGGTGATTCGTCACTAATGACGTACTGCAAAGGCCAATCTCTAATGTTGATAGCTACAAATGTCTGCAACAAAATCCTTCTAAACCATTGTGAAAGTAATCACGGTCCCCTGAACTGTATAAAGCTCTGTCGTCTTTGACTGCATAATGGATCTTGAGTTCAAACGAGGATCTTAATGTCGAAGTTATTAACATTACTTTTAAAAAGTAAATTAATTTTTGGACACCTACGGTATACAGAAGGGATTAATGTACTTTTACATACCGTGTGTATTAAGGTTCCATTTCACTTCCAAATACTCTTTTGCTTCAATCAAGTTTTCTTCTGTCAATCCTTCAATGACCTCTCTTCTTGTTGCGTCTTTTCCTCTCATTGAGACCCACGTGTTCAATACTTCCCTGGCTCTTAACGTAACATCCGTTGTTCCTGCGTTCATCTCAGCATTTTCAATTTGAGACGGACTCATCCCTAAGGCTTGATAGAGACGTCTTAAGTGAGCATACGAAAGGTTCGTTTTTGTGCTTGTAATATATAAAATGTCTTGGGGTGTTATTTTCTCCATTTCTGAAAAAAAAAATTCATTCATAATTTTTCCCATGGTGTTAATTCTTTACGGTTTTTATTTTGACTGAACATGTTCATTCTACGTTTTTACCATGATGTAATATTGCGAATTATTCAGATATGCATTGATTTGGGGGCTATATGAGTTGACATAGGACGTCATGCCCGGCAGTGTGCGCGGTCATATCCATGATTGTTCCTTGCCCGGTGTAATGAAATACAGCGTCCGTGTGACTGAAATGTCCTAGCTACTATTAATGTGTATAACGTACTTGTACATGTGCGATCCCGGGGGGGGGGGGGGGGCACCCAACTTTGGTTTTGGTAGGGGGTGCAGCCCCGATATCTGAAACCTTAGTCTAGGGAACGGAAGATTGACTCTGAAAAGGGGGTCTAGAGAACTGAAGGGACCAAAAAATGACCCTTCAGAACTAGAACAGAACTAATTTTCGAAATTTTGCTTGAAATGGGGGTCTTGGGTACTAAATTTCAAAAAACGAGGCTAGGGAACTGAAATTTTTTGAAACTGATAAGGCTTGCGAACTAAAGGTCGGGCTTTAAATTGGGGTCTAGTGAGCGGCAGACAAGGCGTGAAAGGGGGGTCTTGAGGGCCGCACATACCCGTATCAC
The DNA here is from genome assembly GCA_000969725.1 of Ophiothrix spiculata. Classification (NCBI taxonomy): domain Eukaryota; kingdom Metazoa; phylum Echinodermata; class Ophiuroidea; order Amphilepidida; family Ophiotrichidae; genus Ophiothrix; species Ophiothrix spiculata. The sequence continues at coordinate 75,092 of JXSR01S039458.1, read as the reverse complement.
CTTTCTATGTCCGTGACCCCCGGGTGTGCGATCAATAAATCATCGATTGCGACTTATTCCGTGTAGTTCAATTAGACCCGGACTCCTGGTTATGGGGGACACTCAGTCTCATAATTTGCACCGGCACTATGCGTGCGCAGAAGAAAGGACACATGCTTTCAAAATTCACGCTAGATCATGTAGGGCTATTGAAATGCGCAGCAATCATTTGTTGTTACTGCATTTCGGTGGACTAGCTCCTTATCCGTGTTTATAGACATTGGTGTCAACTCATCTATAATAGTGAGTAGGGGTATTTTGGGATGCAAATCAACAAAACTAATAATTTTTCGGATTAGCGGACCCTATTTTATTTTCTGACTAGCGAACCTTATTTCATTTCCGCACTGGCGAACCTTATTTCATTTTCGTACTATCGAACCCTATTTCCTTTTCGGACTAGCGAACCTTAGGATTAGCGAACCCTTTTTAATTTCGGACTAGCGGACCTTATTTCATTTTCGGACTAGCGAACCTTTTTAATTTTCGGACTAGCGAACCTTCGGACTAGCAAACCTTCGCACTGGCGAACCTTCGGACTAGCGGGCTGCAATCGTGAAACTCATATTTTAGTTTTATAACATTCATATTTTCAACCCCACATTGAGTGCATGATATACGTGTCAAAGATCAAACCTTTCTGACAAGAATGAGGGTTTAAACAAAACTATTACATATCGGTCAATTTCCGAAATGTTGACTCGTATTATTTTGGATTTTCTATGATTTTGAGGACATTTAGAACATTTAACTGTAACATTTTTGAACGTGTGAATGGGAGGTGTGTGTCTGTTCTGAACTTCTGATTGCGTACAGTCCTACACTGCTTAGCTGTTAGGACACATTCAATGTAACTAATTTATGTTCCGAATACCAACAAAAACATCTATAAATATATATTTTTACATCTGTAAAGCAAGTTGATTTTAATGAAACTCGCCCTGTTTGCCAGACGTCAAGATTTCCTTTTTTCGGCTCAAAGTGTGGGGTTCAAATTTCATTCCATCAAGTAATAAATTGGGTTTTCTTTTTTTCTTTTCTTTTTTGTAAAGGTTTAGCCTATCGTGTTTATGATTTATACGATGTCAAATCAAGTCGGTTGGCTAGCGGATTTTCCCTTAATATATCTATCTATCTATCTAACAATCTATCTATCTAACAAAAATGCAAAATTTTAACACTGTACGACATCAAACTCCAGAGAAAGATTCACTTCAACTTACTTAGGCAAATCCACAAAACACGCATTTGCATTTTTTTACACGCACTTCTCTATCCAGCAAGTTGTTACAGAAACTTGAATTTCATCACGGACTTTAAAGTCCTAAAATTTACCTCTCTTTATTTCAAAATTACAATTCCGTTGATTTCCCAACTTT
>JXSR01S039448.1:0-11553 GCA_000969725.1 Ophiothrix spiculata | reverse complement strand
TCAATTTGATCCTTTCTTTTTAAGAGTGTATGCTCCAGGCACATCACGCTCAGCCTTTTACAACAGTTGACAACATGTCTGAAACATTATAAATCTCTTTTCTGATTATAAGACATAACATTTGAATAAGATAAATTCCGGGCTTTCACTTTTGGAAGACAAAAAGGATTTATATATATATAAAATACATTTAAGAAGCTTTAGATGATCAAAACGAAACTTTGGATCACTTTGAAATATGCTGGAAGGTATTTTGTCTTTGACCGGGCTTAGATAAGAATGGCGATTCGTAAGCTTCATTCCAAGAACCTTGATCGCTGATAACAAAAATAAGAGCAAGAAAAAAGTCATATTTTAATAGAGTAGAATCGAGTGCCAGCACAATGAAACTAGATAACATTCTAAAACACAAACTATGCTAACAGAGCGATTAAGCTAGACCCGTCCCAAAAGTTAAATTTACATTTAAGATGAGGCAGAAGTGTGAAGCTCATACAATTGTACAGGCGTCCTACTTTCATTCTAAACATGCTAAATGCATCTTATTGTCAAACTTCCTGAATACCTTAAACAAGTCTAATAATCTTCGTATAATTTTGTTTTTCTAATGAGGAAAGGTGAAATTGTAAACCTTCTTAGTGGCCTATTAAAAGTATGTGTTGAAGCATTCGTTTTTATCTTCCAGTAAAACAAGAACATCCAATTTTACATGCAGAGTAAATCTCTGATGTGAATTTTTGTTCATGATTTTTAAATGAAAGTCCAACATGATTTAAAAGACAAGAATGGAATAGGGCAATAACAGTAGTGTGGTAGTGTGGTTTTTTATGTAAATGTGACTTTCATATAAATTCCACACAGGGAAAAATATCTAGGGGGTTTGGGGGAATTTTATATTGCAGAATCTAGTTTAATCAATTTAATTGAAAGGTAAAGGCATTAGCCATGATTCACTTGAATATGAAAAATTGTGAAAACTTATTTGAATCAAAGAAACATTGTAGAATCAAAACAAACAAACAAAATCATATCACTTGCTCTAAATAGACTATTTTTAGCAAAATTCATTTCTTAGGGTTTTGTCAGCAGTGTTTTTATTTTTCTAAAGTTCGAGATTCCAAATGTACTGCTGTTGATTTAAAAGTGATCATATTCTTTTGGAAGATTAAATACCAATAACAACATGATCTCTTCACTAAAATACCATACTTTTCTATATTGACGCATAGGTGCCTCTAAACGGGAACAAATAAATTCTGGACAAACGTGATAGCACCATCCTTTGTTAAACTACTGTTTATTAAGGATACGTGAATAAACTTATGTTTTGCTTGATCTATAGAAACGCATTGAATCTCAAATCATTTGGAACGGTCACGCTGACTTTAATTCGTAAATATTTTGATTGGAAGTTGGAGTTACCTTTGAATTCTACATAAAAGTATATTGCTCGTAGGCGTTTCAAAATATTTGTTGAGTCATTCAATCTGTTATTGGACTTCTATGGATAAGAGTTGAAATTGATTCCATCATAGGCATGTAATCCATAATGCTATTTAATGCTATATTAAAATTAAGGAATTAAAAAGAAGAAAACAAAAACCGCATTGTTATATAGACCGAGTAGGATTCGAACCATGGTTTCTCGGGTACCAACATATCATCTGCGACCATTGATCCAATTAGGGATTTGATGCAAGTATTGGTTAATCATTCATAGATAACTTTCAAAGTGATTTATTCCGCAACTATTGTACATGTTGAGTGGCTTTTGCATCATCATAATCACAACGCAGTTCAACTTTTAATATGCTTTCTATCAATCTGATCACGCATACTATATGAGATAATAGGGATTGAAAATTCATCACGGTTCCTAGCTTTGTCTAGTGGTATAGATTTAGAACATTGTAAAGAGTGGAGCATATACATCTACGTTCGAGTCCCATTCTGACTTTTAGAGTAAAATTTATTAGTTTTTATTTTTTTAAATGTATTTAGGGCCTATTTCTTTATTAATTTATTCATCTTTTTATTTATCAAATTATATCTCCATTTAATTTTTTATGAGTGTTTTATTGTTATTGATCAAGTTATTAGAAATTTAATCATTCTGAAAATTTTGCATGTATTTCAAAAGTGATTAAAAAAACGCTTAAGATGCGTCCATGGAGAGATATTTAAATGTTTGCCAGTTATCAGAGGTTGTACAACTTGAATTAACAGCTAACATCCATTGGTAGCGCGTGACAATGCAGTATCATCACTGCAATCACCTCAAGGACCGTCCCACCAAAAAATAAAATAACCTGCCCAATTAAACCCTGTAGGTTGACAAATAAATAAATGAATTGAGAAAAAAATGCAACTTGCAGACTAATTAATTTACTAAAGATCACATATTACTAATACACTTGTTCACATTCATTCAATGAATGTGGAATAACCGGTTCGAAAACATTGATAAATACCACGACAATCAAATCGATTATTCATTACAAGCCAACCCTGACAGACGATTTCTAATAGATAAACAGAGAAAAACGTAAGTTTATTCACGTATCCTTAATAAACAGTAGTTTACTAAAAGATGGCGCTATCACGTTTGTCCAGAATTTATTTGTTCCCGTTTAGAGGCACCTATGCGTCAATATAGAAAAATACGGTATATTGTTAGTAACAAAGAAGTTTAACTTTTTAAGAATTTAGTAATAATTTTTATTTATTTCCAGAAACACTATCTACGGAGAATGAAAAATTCAAAGTACAAACAATTGTCTATTTTACTATAAATCTTCAAGTTCAACAAGAATGGTTATGGATATTAGTTGTAAGTTCTTCCTAAAATGCAATAAAATCAGTAGGTGTTGAGGAAACTTGAGCTTCACTTTGGTGATCGTAGCTAATGTCTTAAATAATTCTTGCGATGATCGGCCACTGTCTGAAAATTTCAAAATTGTAATATTGTTTGAAAATGTACACTTAAATTTAATAGATTTTGTTTATTTTTATAAGGTATTGTAGATTTAGTCTTTTATATTAAAAATTCCATTACAAGCTAATTCAAATTCTACAATCTACTTCCTTTTACATGACAGTATAATACCTTCACAATTACGTGATCAGTTCTGAGTTATAACTATTCCCACGCATTTTTATGAAAAACCTTTCCTATCAATTCATATTTTCTTTTAATTCTAATGCGGTAAACATGTTGCTAAAGGCACATCAAGCAAAGTCGTTTACTACATTTGACACGTCTTGCAAGCTTTTCTGTCTTTTGACAGAACGTTGAATGAAATGAACCCCAGGTTCACGTTTGAACAAAAAAAAATGGAAATATGGAAATACAGAAAAAAAAGCGTTGCATGATAAAAACATGACATTGATTTTGTAAAACACTTTGGATCATCTTGCCAAGATTGCTAGATTTTTAAAGAGCTATATATGTTAACGACCCTTTGACAAGAATGGTCATACTAAGATTTCTATACATATGAATGGCAATACATAACTTCTTTCAAAGAAAATCGTTCACTGAAAACAGAACCAATATGTAGGGCCTCACCTGAGAGAAGTCATTTTCAGACAGAGTTGAATTCATAACCGGCCGGCACTAAATGTATTATCAGCACAAACCATGAACTGTATGCTAGTGTTGAATATCTGAATTTACTAGTTTATGTAACTAAATTATTTCGTGTTTAGTACAGTTTGCATATCTAAGGCTTAGTGATATCCATTGTAATTAATCCTTGTAATTAAAAAACAACTTTGTATTTCATCAATGTATGAAGTATAACCAAGACACTAATCTCTAATTCTCTTAGGTTCTGACACATACCTCGATGTCTATACTAAATATCTTTTACTTTAACACTTCGCTTAAGTCAAAACAAAATATAACGAAACAGCTGGTGTATTCACCTATAATAGATTTATTCTTGAGTCAGTTTAATTAAGTCAATTTACGTGACCGATTAGATAAAGTGCAAAGTAATTCAGCACTTTTGTATAACAAATATTTTGAATCACTGCCACTCTCTTAGAATTCAGAAACCATTATCCTATCACATTGCCGGGTAGAGCAGTTAGTCTACCTGCGAGTAACATGATAAGTAACACAATACGACCAAAATACAATAGACGCTTAAAGGAAGTAACTTAAACAAGAAAAAGGTTTTCTTTTTTCATTTAGGTCTCTTATGAGAATAATCTTTTACAGAGTGTTTTTATTGGGTTTCAGATTTAATAATTAAGGTCAACATCAATGTCTCCTTCTTATTTCTAAATGTTAATGGCTAGTTCTTTAGAATTTAATTATGACCTGGAGATATTTAAGAAAAAATATCAAAGTCGACATAAGTCACAGCTTTCCAATATGTATGGTTGACCTTTTAACATATTCATACTGATAAAGAAGTTGGTTCTATTAAGTGACGTTATTTCCTAGAGGCAAAACAATCGACTTCTGCGTCAATGTGTTGCAGACAATTGCATTTCCAAATTAAGATATAATCTTCCAAGTCAAGTTCTTTAACCGAACTTAACAGATAATTTATTAAAATTAATCTGTGCGATGTTTGCTTCCATCGGGCTAAATAATGGCGAATGTAGTCAAAGAAGAAGAAGAAAGAAGCTATTACCCATTTTAAAGCGCTTTCCAGCCTTGCTAAACTTTGCTTAGAAACGTTCAATCTCTTCGTGATATTTGGGTCTGTGCATACCAATAAAAATACCAAGAGAATTGGTTGAGTAATAAATAATAAATTGTCTTGGTCTACATCCGCAAATATTCGAAACGATACATTTTCTTGTACATGTACATTTATAAACTTGTAAAAAAATATCTTTAATAGCACAGGTAATATCAGGTTTTCTTACCCAATTTTAGAGTCAAGAATTCAAGCTCTAATAAAATCATATCGATTCAATTGAATACGCCAGTACAAAAAAACAACTCCAAAAGCTCCCTTCTGTTAAGTTCTGTAAAATATAAATGCATACACATCTCTGAAAATGCTTTCAAAACACTATAAAGTATTACCATGTCTATATCCCAATCATAGTGTCACATTTGACCTTGTAGTTGACTTTTTAGACATTGATAATCTTCCTAGTATATAGTTGCAGAGGGGAGTTCATGGAGTTGGGGTTTTCTTATACTAGCTGTTTAAATATAGCAACTATGTACTATAGCAATTATCTAACAATGTCTAAAAAAGTCAACTGCAAGGTCAAATGTGACACTATAATTAGGATATTGACATGGAAATGATATTTTAGTGATGTGAAAGCATTTTAGTGGAGATTTGTATGCATTTATATTTTTTAAGTATAAGTAACAGAAGGGAGTTATTGGAGTTGGGGTTTTCTTACACTGGCGTATTCAATTATATTGGACTACTAAATTGAAACAGAATGTGAAATTTAATTTGTTTTTCGCATTGGATTTCGTGGTGGGATAATTTATCTCTTTGTTGTTGTTGTTGTTGTTGTTGTTGTTGTTACTGACTGGTCTTTAATAGATGTGTTGATTTTATTGCTTTAAGATTTTAAATGATAACCAATATGGATTCGCAACGGCCTCTCTACTTACATGGCTAATATTTTTAGATAATCTGTAATGCGGTGGAAAACAATCAACAAACAATTGGTATCTTTTTAGATTTATCAAAAGGTTTTGACACTGTAAGTCTAATATATAAATTGGCATACTATGGGTTAAGGTGTAAAGCTTTAGAATTGTTTACAAGTTACTTAAAGCAATACTATAAAGTGTTAAAATTGAAGCGCCCCCCTCTCACCCATGACTTTTGATTTTTTGGGCTTGTTAAGTTTGATTTTGGTAAATATGAATACCCTCCAAACGATTTTGCTCAAAGATGCTTACTTTTTCTGTTATTGCCATTTGTTGAATTAAATTCGGGATCCCGAAAATAATTCCACATGTATTAGTATAGGAAAGCATGCACGTGCTTTTTATCAATTTTGTGGTGGCAAAACAATTTTTTTCATAAAATACACTTTAAAAAGCTTTTAGAGAGTAATGTATTCTTCCATTCTATGATTTTTGTTTAACTAAAAACAATTTTTGATCTAAATCTTATATCAAAAACAGTGAGAACAGCACCAACTGACCAGCAAGGGAACTTTGGATGGATCACAATAGATTCAAAAGATAAGTAAAAACAATGGGAAATAGGTTAAAAACAATTTATTGACTTATCAACATCCAAAGGGGTATATACAATACTAAAAAACATAATATGTTTTTAGTATTGTATATACCCCTTTGGATGTTATAGTATTGCTTTAAGCTATAAACAGCATTTTGTTTACTATCATAAAGAAAAAACAGATCTAGGGAATTTAGATTCTGACGTACCTCAAGGTTCAATCCTAGGCCCCTTTTTGTTTATTCTGTATGTCAACGATATTGTCAATACCTCTTTATGTTCAAAATCATTTGCTGATGCACCACTAATATGTAATCAGACTATAACATAATAGTTAATCTTAACAAATTAAGATTGCAGCAATAAAATCGCATTTTTGACCTCTGTGACCCTATATGAACTTTTGACCCCGAAATGTGTGTCCAAGTTTGATATAAAATTGGATGGATTGAGCATGATACAAAAAGATATTGGTCGAGCTATGAGTTTTACGAAATATCGTGCGAGATGCGAAGCGTCGAGCTCGATATTTCTAAAACTCATAGCGAGACCAATATCTTTGAGTATCATGCGAAAAAATCCATCCAATTTTATCATTATTATGTTCAAAATCTGATATTTTGTATCCTGTCCGATATCCCTGACCGATATTTTTGGAAATCGGACAGCTCAGAACATAATAATGATGACAATAGGTCAAAGTATCTAGGAATAGATTGAAATGTTGACAGAAGATAAAGTTTTACCATATATCAATTATAGTATAATGGTTTGGGGAAACACTTATCAAAGATATTTGGAAAAGATATTTAAACTTCAACAATGGGCAGTCAGAGCAATTACAAGAAGTCATTCTTCTCCTTTGTTTCAACAAATAAAAATTCTAAATTATATATGATGATACACACACTCTTGAAGTTGGTATATTCATGGTAATGTACTCTAATAACGATCTTCCAATGGTTTTTTTTTTATCAATTTTACAGAAAACACAATGAATTACACGAGTACTTCATAAGATCACAAGAAGCAATGATAACTATACTCTAACTAAAAATCGTTGAGTCTTTCTTTCCTGATCAAACTGTAAACGCTTCAGGTCCTATTATTGGGAAATATCTTAATTCAAGAATAAAAGATTCAAAGTCAGTGAAGCACTTAAAAAAAACCTTAAATGTCACCTTTTATCAAAATATTGATCTAAATTTTGGTACTCGATTTTTGTTTTTTTGATAGCTTATAAATAGGTTTTTACGTATTATTTAGTATTTGTTGTATATTATTATGTTGCAACTTTGTATTGGGTTGTGATCGTCTCTATCATTGTCAATTTTTATAAATTTTTATCTATGTTTGTTTTATCGATATGGAAAAAATAAAATTGAATTGAATTGTTTATCATGTTAATGATATGGCTGGATACGCTGCTTTCTATTCTACTTATTTCTATTTTTTCTTTCTTCTATTTCTTTCTTTTTTATTGTGTGGGATTCTAATTTTATAATACTATCCAATACTATTCAGTTCTATTTTATTCTACTTCTACTTTTAAAGTGACAAATAATTACCACTCAAAAGTGTGGAATCACGATTACCATTACCTTTTCTATATACAGTTGATTCCTAATCACCGGTAATCTACCTTATATGGAAATAACATAGAGTAAAAAATAAAGGAGTGTTATGTTTTCTAAGTGTTTTTTCCTGTACAACATTACAACAATGAGCATTTCAAATTAAGAAGAGATTCCTAAAAACACCTTTAAGTCGATGTTGATTGTAATCTCATCAATATTTAATGAGTACATACCTAAAATGTAAAATGTAACTCTCTAAAGATTAGCCAGAAGCGAGAGATATTGAAGGTTTAAATATACCGGCTTGGTCTTGAAACGTGTGAATAGGTTTTTTTGTAGCTTATTTGGCTTATTTAATAATCGAAAAGAAAAGTCTTTCTAGTTTCTTTTATAGTTTAAGGGGCCTGTTAAGGCTTTTTTCATAAATGTTTTTTGCTCTGTAACTCAGCAATGGATAATTAGATTCAAATAAAAGTATACATTTGTTAGAAGCGGATTTGCATACTGAACATGATGGTCAGGTCATTTTTGGACCAAAATGCGTAATTTTGGACCTAGGGTCCAAAAATCATGTTTTGGGCCCAAAATTTTACGGGAAAGCTAACTAAATTTTGTTTCGGTAAAAATGTTTGTCAATTTACTTTTTAGAATCTAGAAAGCAATATCTGGGATCGCTTTTCTCAAATTTTTGATTTTTTTTCTTAGTTTTTGAGATATCTCCAAAAATTGGTCCAAAAAATGTCAAATATCCCACTCCTGACACCATTTTTGGCAAAATATGCCACATTTTGACCTATTTTTGGCAATATTTCAAAAAATAAGATAAAAATCAAAAATTTGAGAAATGCGATCCTAGATATTGCTTTCTAGATTCTAAAAAGTAAAATGGTTTAAAATTTTACCAAAGCAAAATTTAGATAGCTTTCCCGTAAAATTTTGGACCAAAAACATGATTTTTTGACCTTTTTTGGACCTTAGGGCAATAATGTCACATTTTGGTCCAAAAATAAGCTGACCATCATGTTCAGTATGCAAATCCACTTCTAGAAATGTATACTTTGATTTGGATTTAATTATCCGTCGCTGAGTTACAGTCCATAATCCATTTCTGAAAATGAAGGGTTGACAGGGCCCTTAATGAAGATTGTTTTTTCTTGGTGGAATTTGTTGTGGATTTGTTATTTTGACTCTTGTGAATTCAGATATACCACCCCAAAAAGAGCTATATCATAATGAATGACGCATTGTTGGCTTTTATTCATCATACAGAAGGAAAGGTTTTCAGTAATTTGACAAGAAATCATAAGGTTATGTGTCTTGAATATTTTGTAATTCACTGAACTTTGGTGTAATCAAAGTTTAATGACGCAAAATAAATTAAAAACGTTTCACTCCGTTCAGCTTGTTTTGCCCCCAAATGTACAAAGTATTAGCAGGCCCCTGACACTTCATTCCAGACATTTTACAGCTCCATTACTTTATGTAATTTTGATGCGAGAAAAACGAATGGTTAAAGACACCATCAAAAAACCGTGGCTCCAAACTGGCGCTACGGTTCAACGAACAAAAACGTTCTCGATTTTAGTGATGGCATTATAACCGAATATTTAACGGTGCGCAAAATCAATTGTAAACACCGCGGAAGTGACCAACTAAACGTAAAATATTTGTATAAAACACCAAAGCAATTGATTGAAAAATTATAATAGGTCTACATCTCTCCATCACATAACTTTCCCACTTTCATTATCGAAACTTTTAAGGTTGATCAAAGATTGTCGCAGCATTTTGTACGTATAAAGGTAATTATTCAACCCTTGAATAGCAACTGCCTCAGTGGCGCAGTCGGTAGCGCTGTTGTAACTTCGTCCGAGGGAATAAAAATTGGTATGGGTTTGAGTTCTGGCCAGGCCGGTGATGTTTGCAAATTACTTTGATGTCTACATATTTATGAAATAAAAATAATCTTGAAAAAAAAAATTAATAATAATAATAATAATAATTATAAAGAGAATCGACAACCACCACAAATTTCAATATCATACTGCCCTCTTTAAAACCTGAAACGCAGAAATTAAAAAAATTAATTGGAGCCACGGTTTTAACGAAGTGTCACCTCCTATATTCATCCTCCTTGGTATTAGTGTAAAAACGACATGTCTGCAAAAGAGCAGTTCAAGGTCAAAAGATGTCAAGGCCTAGCAGGTCTTTCCTGGTGAATGACCTAAGTATCATGAAGTCCCGATTGTTCTTTCAAAAAGAATGACTTAATTACATCATATATATTGAAGAATTATCGGGTCTTGAAATCTTTGACCTTGGGCTTGTTATTACACAGATACAGTTTTGTTGCGCTCAACTCTTGATTTCGTCTCTGCTCAAAAATGTAGACATTAGTCAGAGTGTAAACGAGGCTGTAATCCAGCATAAGCGCAAAAAATTGCTTTGATATGGTTAACGTTCTTAGAGAACAATACAATCACGTGACAATCAGAATAGCTTTTCAAGCAAATTCCAAGCATTGAATTAAAACGTTTTCTTATGACGTAATTTGATTAAAGCGTATCCTTGTTGCCTTTTGACACATATTTTGGGAAGAAGACGAAACATGATATTCTAATGGAGTCATCGCTGGAACAAAAAATGAATATAAGTGTAGTAATATCTGATCACCTTACAGTGACAAAACAAATGACATTAATGCTAACAGTTAAACATTTTCAAACAAATTATTGAAATTCTAAAAGCTTTTAAAGGGCAACTAATTATATGATAATGGCGTTCAGGTAATACTTTCCTCCGTCAATTATTTCTTTTAACTTAACTTAAATGATTAACTGAAAGTATCCAGAAGCGCTGGGAATAACTCGATTAAACGTTCTACCGTCTGAATCTTTAGTTGAAGCATTGCCAGAAAAAAGCATTCATTTTTGAAATGCATCTTCATTTTTGTCAATGTTCAACCTAAATAGTGTATGCAGCAATAAATACATTTAGGCATTGAAAGGTTTAGTAATATAGGCTAATTTTGTTCAATTCACTTCCTTGTTTATGGCCCAACAAATTTCATTTGTTTATTGTTAAATAGATTTTCTTGAGCAAAACAATCTGGTCAAATTTTAATGGATTTTATTCATATCGCGTAGTGTTCAGCCCTCAGAAACTCGTTTAACCCTTTGCTTGAATACAGTATATATCAAATGGAAGTTATTATTTAGAGCCCGGGATGCGTAATTCACTTTTCTAAAAACTTAATGCAAGCCTTCTACTACTGTAATAAAGAGCTCTCTTTGATACACCGCTAAAGAAACTGATGTCATTATATTGAGTTACTTCTGAATGGCAAAACCTTAATCAAATAAATTTGTAAAGGGGATGGTAAAGCTTAACTCAAAAAGGATGCCCTTTGAATAAATTAGTAGAATGTACTTTTGAAAACCAAGTCCTGTGAAGTTGATGGAATTACCCGGTGAGTCGTTCACATACCAAAGTAACCTTAACCTTGATTTTAAATATTTAATACGCCCAAACGATATAGAGGATGGTTTGTCAATTTAAATAAAGCCAACGAGACTATAGTTATAATTAATCTTCTTGTACATGGTTGAATTCTGATATTTGTGATGCAGAGATAACCCTACCTGGTTACCAACTTTTTCGAAGAGATAGAGGTTTAAATGATCCTAATGCTGACCCTGATGATCATGGTGGTGTAGCATGCTATATTAAGAACTCTTTGCCCATGATTCACAGAAAAGATCTCAATGTTGATGGTATTGAAGCTCTTTGGATTGAAA
>JXSR01S039447.1:95246-107760 GCA_000969725.1 Ophiothrix spiculata | reverse complement strand
ATGGATGGGCGTACATTATTATTTCGTAATGGGCACCCCCTGCGGGGGCACCCATTACTCAAAATAATGTACACCCATCCATTATGAGACGATAGATGACAGGCAAAACAAAAAATCTTATCTTTTATTCTCTAATTAAAAGGCTGCTGTAGCATATTGTCTTTAATAAGTACTGTTCATCCAAAAATTGTACAAGGTTTTCTCTGGCAGACACTTAGCAAGTCACCAAATCCATGTGAATTCTACATTTAGATTCATTCCAAATTTCAATAAATGTGCCCATCATATTGAAAGGTACCTTCAATGTTGGCATAGTAAATTTCTAGTCCGATGCCTTTAACCAATTTGGATGTAACTTTGCAATTGAACATCCAATAACCCAAAGTAAGATGTCATTTTAAAGCTTAAAATAAAATCTTTCAGATAGACCAAAAAACAATTTTATTTTTGGGACCCTTAAAGTACCTTTCGATATGACGGGTCACAAATTTTAGTGGAATGGTTTCTTGGAATTTTTGAGATGGTTAGCAACTCAATTGTTATATTGTATCACTTAATTCGTTTTTCCATCTTCAATAACAATTTTCCTCACTTTTCACCAAAAAAAAACATGGCAATTTGTGAAAATTATAAAACCTGTATCATTTTTGGGAAACTTGTGACAAAATAGGCCCTGTCAAATAACAAATTTTGCAAACAACAGGGACCCCATTAATATACCAATTTGCCACATTTTGCTACCCATGATTATTGGATGTCCCAAACCTCTTTTGTAAGTATACCGGTACGTCAGCACCCTTCCTGTTTCCGGGTTAAATTTAGATCCATTGTTGGGAAACATCATAAGAGGAAGAACATTTTCTATTTCAATAAGTGCACATTAATTTATTGATTATATTTGATAACAAAAATGAATGCAGAACCCCATGCGGAGCAAAGTGAAACAAATTTCAGTTGAGAAACATTTTGCCTGACTTAATTTCAGACACTTAAATTTAGAACACATACAAAATCGCTCCATAAGGTGAGCTCGTTTCCAATTTCACATTAAATTATGCCACAGAAATTGATACAGCAACAAGGTTAATGAATGCCACTGAAAAGGCTTTTGAAAAATCCCCGACTTGCTAGATTTTTGATTTGATACTAGAGGTTGTTATAAGCCCCAACCAAACATAATTTTCAACAGGAATTGAGTAAGGGTGTTTGTTTAATTTCTCGTGATGTGTGAAAGTTAGAAGCGAAAAATTTCTGATGAGTAGGGGTATCAGGGAGGATGATGTGATTAGATGAGGATTTAATGGAGTGCTAGTTAATCTTACAGCTTGCTATCTCTCTGGGACTATCGTTTCATGTATTGTTTCTCCACCGGTTTGAGACTTATATTTCATATGCTGATTGGTTCTTTAGTGAGGTGTTTTTGTGTAGCTTGTATTCCTTTAGGGGTGTTCAATTTCTGGAATATTATAAGATGATGAAAATGGTCTTGTGTGATTGGCTGATGACAAGATAAAATTGCATTTTGGGAAGTGTTCACTCATGAGCAACTTTTTTTTATATAGTAGTGTTGTGATTCCTCTATTTTAAAGAGGGGGTTAAACAACACCATGATACAATTATTGCTCTTGAGTAGTTTTCACTCTTTTTTTTTGAGAAAATTAAAGATTTTCTCTTTTTTACATTTGGAGACCTTGTGTCTTATCCAGAAGAGAAAGGAGTCATGCCCCTCAGATATTCCAATTTGAAGGGACTGGCAGGGACAATGTTTTTTCCCCTCATCAGTTTTTTTTTACTTCAAAACTTTCCCACTTTTACTCACCTGTATATTCAAAATGTTGTAAGATACCAGAAAGTAGATCATTATGGACATCAACATGAAAGAGATAAAGAAAAAGAATTAAGTGTTAAAATAACAAGAAATTGAGTTGTACAGGTCACACAGAAAGCCTACGGGACAAATGAGTGGTGCTCTGGCAAAATGAGCGGAAAGTCGTGATTGAAGATTTTGAATAAATGGCTGTTAAAGTAAAAATATCAAATTTGGTGGTTTTTTTTAAATAAAACGCAATAATGCATAAGTGTCAAACTATGTCTCTTGTTTTTGAGGTCAATTATGTCGGGAAGTTCACTTATTCACGGGTAATTGATCGTGTTTTGCTATGATACGCTATATAGCAATCAGTAACTTTAAAATTGATTGCGACAATATTTTACTGTCCGATTTTGTGTGGACTGCCTTGTATTTCGATCTCTAAATGAAGATTGTAGAAAATGAAGATTGTAGAAAGAAAGTATGACATTTTATATATCATTCTTAAGCTGATATTATAGAGAATTAAAATATGTCATAAACTCAATTTTGAAAATCACGACTTTCCGCTCATTTTGCCAGAGCACCACTCAAATTAGCTCACATGGCTATAATCTTGAATCTAACAAGACTGATTTGATGAACAGTTAGCATTTGGGGCAACTACTATCCATCTTCTATAGATAAATGTATTTGATTGATGGACTCATTTGATCCATCCCCCATGCAACACCTGTCCTTAATACACTTCTGCCTTGTAAAGAAAGAAAGTAGTATCTGCATATAATATTAAACATAAGTTACTTCCTTCTCCCATAGAAAATTGTGGCAGAAATAAACAGTCCACCAATGCTCTTTCATAACTTAAGAAAGTATCTACAATATCAAACAGAAAAACATACAATCTTCAAGCTTAGGAGCTGGTTGAAGTGAAATTGTACACTAAATAGTAGTATCTACTATGTCTTATATTGCATGTACTGCCTTTTAAATCTGCTCCACAGATGTGTTAAATCAGAGTATGCGATTTTCACCTCTTTGTTTTCTTTTGCTTGAATTCAGACGTTTTCCTGTCGCTGTTTCTGGTTATTGTTGAAGTCAAAAGAAACAAATAAAAATAGTTAATCTTTAATTCATTTATTGAGTTTGTTGGATCTGTTTTACCAGTGGAGACAGGAAGATATTATAGCTTTTAACCACTTAAATGCTATACCAGCTCTCTAAATTGACTTGATAATATTATAATCACTGAAAATTTCATCCTGAGATAGCCATTGAAAGGCTTACCCTCTTGTTTTAAAGAGAAAAAAAAGAACATTTACAGAACTGATGGGCAATAATAAATAATGTTCACAAATTTTTGATTTAAAAAAATCACAATTTCTTAAACTTGAAGCTGATAAATACTGTACACAAGTTTTAAAAAATGTAGTAGAAGTCAGTAGGGGTTTACATTTAATCTTATGGAAAGATTATATTTGTATTTGAAAGAGAAAATAAATTAAGGTAGCTCAAGAGTTTGCACAAGTCTTGTATACAGGGTGTCTAAAAAAACTTGCGTACCCGTGCAATTAAGGTACAATTTGACATTTAGAACTAGAAAAGTCAAAAGTTTGAAGCTAAAATGATGCTGTTTTCTAAAAATGATTAAGTTTTTCTGTTCTCATAAGCTATACACTATTCTCAATTTGATGAAGCTTCACTTTTGGAATTCAAGTAAAGCACATTTTTGAACTAATGTGGTGGTCTATTTTTCCTGGACCACTTTTGCAAATGTTTTATTTTCCAATATTTGAACAGATATACAAAGTGCTAGAAGCATCTTGCAAACAAGCAAACACAGGATAATGGGGCGGTATACAAACGCTGCTATCAGGCGGCCATGTTTGGATAACGCATCGTCCAAGGCTTTCTTCTTACTCTCCTTGGAATTGTAAATGTTTCTACTAAATGCCAGCCAGTAACAAATTTGTTCCTCTTCAAATTGATGACATTACAAATAATTGTTTTTGAATGTAATGTCCATCAAGGAGTGCTGAAATATCTGCAGGTGTAAAAACACATTTTTTTTTAAATTTTGTGTTTAATTCCTCTGTAAGGTATCAAAATGTATTACTTTTGCTAAAACTGTGTCTAAAGAACTGAATCATGCTAGATGATCTATATAATGATGAGAGAGGTATGAAAAAGGGTTATTATCATACTTCCGCACGTGAGTGCCCCTTCCCCAAGTGTACCGCAAATGAAATATATTAAATAGTACACAAGGAGGACGAATGCAAAATGGATTGGATAAAGCTTAAAATGTTTGTGTTCTTCTGATCCCCTGTGGATACTTAGGTATACGGAGCGATTTATGTGAGCGTATTGTTTGTAAGCGAGAGATGAATAGAGAAAGAGATGTGGAGAAGCTGTCAGAATTTATGACACAATGTAAGAAGCTTCGTGTCAAATTACTAACAAGGGAACGGGTTTGAAACATGATCTTGTAACTCTGAACTCTCGTCTTATGACAACGCCTGACAATAACGGCATGCACTAGTTCCAATGCACTTGTTATATTAACCTGACCATGGTTAGTCTGGGATTTCTTTTCTTGCCGCAGCCATCCATCCGTCTTTGCGTTATTTAATTCCGTTCTTTCATTCTCAAGTTAGTCGCACACACCCACAATTGAATTGAACAAATTTGTATTGAAATCAAGTCGATGTTGATAGCATAAGTTACAAATGTTGAGCTTTTATTAAATGCCAGCTCTGGCTAAAAATACATCTTGTCTTTTTTATGACAATTTATTTTCTTCTGAGTGGTGTAATAAGTAAATGCTTGCTTAGAATATGAGCGAAGTGTAAATAGCATATTACGTATGTGATTTGACAAGAAAATCTAAAAGGTCACATTTTTCGTCGTGCAATTTTAAAGTCAAGTGAGAGCTAAAGATAATAGTGGCTTGTTAGGTAGTATCTTAACGTTGATTTTATTAATCAGAAACAGTGGATGATTTAATGCTGTTTCGTATGTAAATATTTCGTAAAAGTCAAAAGGACTTTTGTACATGGTCATACATTGCATATTTAATGGCACAGAAACAATGTTAGTTAAAGATGAAGACATAAAACTTGTAATTTTTTTCGCAATTTTTCTCCTAGTTTAAATCTTTTTATTTTTGATTCCCGTTTTGATTGCCCATTTTAGCTGTCATTATGCCCAACATTACAAATTAAGGAAGATATTAATTAGCCTATAGATTTTAGACTCTATGATTAAGTGTATTACAGGTGTCAATAGGTGTCTTAAATGACACTTCCTACTAGCTACTTAACTGCCCCACCCTCACCTTACCCTGTCTCAATATTCTGACCCTGTCCCATTGTTAACATTTTGAGTGAATCATCTGGAACTAGACTAGGATAAGATTAAGGTGGATTAATTAAGATTTTCAAATGCATGCTACTGTCTTATCCCAACACAAATAAGTTATGCAAAGCCTTCCATATGTTCACTACATGTATCAATAAATCACTCTTAATTATTCTGAATCCAAAGAGGAAAAAACATTGGGTCGAGATAAAAGATCCCCTCAAAAATCTTAAATCTGTGTTGCTATAGCAACCACATCTCAAGGCTTTTTTGACAGATATGATGCAGCCCATCAATCCCTCCCTCCTCTTGTTCCCCATGGAGTGCTTCCCCTGGGGATTTGGTTAATGTCACAGATAAGTCTCAGTAATGGCTATCAGATATTGTTAGCCATAAGTCTCTGGTTAATTCTGAAGCAGAAAAGTACAATATGCCAGTGAGCTTTCTTGTCAATGTTTATTAAGCTAATGGTTTTTGCAGATGACAATTTTGAAATTTTGTCATTATAAAAAAATGATATGCAATTGGAGAAGAGAAGAAAAAATACATTAATTCAAATAAGAGATAATTAAAATGAGAAAAGCTTGGATGAGGTCATTTTAAGTACAAATTATTTTTTAGCTCTAAATAGCAATTTATTGTGTATCGATTATCGTTACTCACTCATTCATAGCAACAAAATGCTGGAAAACAATTAAGCAAAAATTTCATTTCATTTTTAATGTTAAAAAATCCTGATCAAACAGAGATATGTTTAATGGTTCTGAATGTTCTAAAAATATTTCATTTTTTTCTCAGCATTCTTTAAGTTTGTTATTTATTTATTTATTTATTCATTCATTTGTGTTTATAATATTCATTTAAATGTTTAATTTTTTAGTATTAATACCTCCTTCCCTGTGTGGTTTTGATTTAACCTGATTTATCTACTGCCGGGACTTTGAGCGAAAATCTGATCCTCGATTTTCCTAAACATTACCCAATTGTGGATAATGTTTTAATGTTGTAATAATTGAAACTCAATTTTATCTTTTCCTTTTCTTATTTTGTCACGGAATCTTTCATCAAATCACCATTTCAAATCACCAGAGAATTTATCACGTCTTCTTCTACTCTGAACATTTTTAAAAGACAATTATTTTAAAAGACAATTATCTTCAAGGTCAAGACGAAAAATGAAGATCTCCATGGATATTCACTTATGAATAATGATAACATGATGACGATAATTAAGTCAAAACTCGGTTCATATTTCACTCTTTCCACATTATTATTTATAACAATAGAGCTGTAAATTACTACAGGAAGAAAATGGAGACGAGACAGCATTTCGGCGGAGGGAGGGTACTCAGTACAGGAATATGCTGCAAACATAGGTTGCAAAATTAAGCTCGATGGTATTTCAATCTCTCCCTTTCCCCAAATTTGTGATAAATTAGTGGCAAATGGAACAAATTTGGTCAATTTTTCATAAAAGTGTGGATAGCAAACATTTGCATGCCAAATTCATTTCTGTATAAATTTTACTTGGAATTTAGGCAGTTTGAAATATGGATGGGTCCCCTTTTCTTGCAAATTGGTATATTTTAGTGGTACCACATCACATTTCCCAGTATGTCCCTACCGAAATTAAACTTAGTACCCTCCCCCCTCACCACACGACAGCTATGCATAAAGCTATCAAACATTGATTGGCTGATATGACGGATTAGATGGCTCGCTCATATTCATAACTAACATAAAGAAAGAAGGGAATTTTAATGGAAATGTTCTAGATTCGACATTCCTTCCTCTTACAAGTTAATCTCACAATCAAGAAATGAGATGACAACTGTCGTGCAAAGCAATAATGCAGTATCTGCAGAAGTGAAAATTTTTACACTAAATTTATTTTGCACTTTTTATGCTCAGTTTGTCTATTGTAAAAGTAAATGCACAGTGAAAAATAAAACATTTGTATTTCTCATAGTCAAAATGTCTTGCTTTTTCTTATCAATAATTAGATGTGTATTAAAATTTCCACTTTACCATACCAATAGTAGCCTAGTTCAGTCCACTCCCATGCTAGAATGTTGTATGTATATTTGTTTGACGTAGTAGATACTGCCTTTTCTAAAATGTGCATTCTTCCATTGTGAGGAAGATGTATCCAAGCGATTATTTCACCAACATTGTCAAATTGGTCTCATATTTCTGGCTTGTGATCCGTATCACAGTGATTTGGAGGCTTAGGATGGTAATGCAATTGTATTGCTAGCTGATGGATTTACCAGGTTTGAAACAAGATAAAAAAAGATGCACAAAATGTCTGTTCACTGAATTGTCTCTGTGGAGATGGTTTTTCTATAGGTTGTGATTCCATCTTGTCTATTTGTGATTTTCCTTTTATGATAATTTTGATTGATGGCAGGAACCTTTCGAGAAAGATTTTTAGAAATTAAAACTAGGTTGAAATGTATGGAAAGAAACTTGACTCCACCATGGTTCGGAAATCACATTAAGCCGTAGGTCCCCTGTGCAAATGCTCTTTCTTTGGGCACTGCATAAAGTGTATACCTGGTGGTGGCGAGTCGATTATGGCACAAGGGGACATTATTATCAGCATTTTTTTAAATATCAAGGTGCTAGGTTCGTATCCCTTGAAGATTAGTGATTTTCCAACTGTTTTTTGAATAGTGCCGATAAGGAAATCAGTTCTTATTGTCTTTAGAATTGTTTAGCTCCATCACAGTATAGTGCATTCGTAATAAATAAATTCAACATAAGAAATGGGAAGATACTTTGAAACATATTACAGAACCAGCCAGTTTGTCTGAGAAGGTGACAGTATAATTAAAATGAATAAATAAACTGTCAATGATCTTACCATAAACATTTATTTCCAGTTTTGATCACAAAACAACAGATGTGATTAGTTATATTTTGTGTACGCAATTTAAATTACCCAATCAAATTCATTTATTAAAATGACTAATGGTGCTGAGATGGGTAAAACTACAACGATTCATTTCCAACTTTGATCATATAAGAACTCATTTGCTTGTTTATATTTTGTCCAGGCAATGTAGATTACCCAATCATAATTCACATATAAAATGCACTTATGGTGCTCAACTGGTCAAAATTCAGACATAGCTAACGTTCTATAGTGTCAAACATACAAAATAATGCAAGATGATAAATGGCTTTAGAAAGGCTCATTCACATCAAGGAGAATAAAGCTACCACTATAAAGAGAGAAAGAAAGATAATACCCACTACGTGTCTTAACATGGTTGCGCGATTATGTCAGGCGCAATCCAGTTAGGCAGAGATGATTTAAACAAGAGTGGGTTGCTGTACACATGTTAACTACAGTGACTTGTGATTTGTAATTTATATATTATCTTATAACAAACTTGTTTTTGTAATAGTATGAAACTAGTACAGTATGTGCAAATCTGATTTTGACTTTTTTGTGACTTGCATGTTAAATGAATAATTCAATGACAGCACAATGTTTTATTCAAAGAACAAGTTGTCATTTGCTCCCTGTGGACTAAGCCTGGCATTATTTTGGACTAAGCTTTAGCAAATTTATTCTATCCTTTATAGCTTCAAATATGATTGAGTTTCTTGTGAAGATTATTGCTTAAAGTTCAGAAAATGAAATGGTGTTTTTGATTTATATAAAAAAGGAGAATGGTAATTCATTTTGATCCTTTGAAATGAGAAACATATTGAGAATCTTCATCATGCACCACCCCACAGGGCTGACATACTGCACCCACAGGCATGTTACGATTTTGCATGTAAAGATATAACTCATCATCTTGTAAATGCACATAGGTGTCGGCCTACCTACTCCCTGGGGTATAGTGTTCTGTTTCCCCCTGAGGCTGTGTGTTGATTCTCAACACGCATCAGTGTTACACGTTTATGGTGTATTTTGCGGGACCTTAGCAAAGCTGACCCTTTCTGCTGTACTGTTGAATGCCTGAGGGTATATATGCACTGAAAATTGCTTCTCTACTGCATATCATGGTAAATTTAAATCTAAGATAAGAAAATTGATAACTTACTTGAAAATAGCTTTATTAAAGGAGCTTTGAATTACTAAAATTAGCGCAGATTCCGGGGGGAAAGGGCAAATTTTCAAATTTTGAATTTGATGTTGTAAAAATCAGAGCAAAAATCTGGTAAACATCAATTTGGTAATTTACTTTAATGTAGCACTGTTAAATGAGCTCTGAATTACTAAATTAGTGCAGATCCTCGTTTTGGAAAATTTAATTTGATATGGTAAATATGTGGAATGAAAATGGATACGATGAAAATGAGGTAACTGTAACAGTGGGCCACAATATTTCTCTTGTCAGATTAATGTCAGAACAGACGATGAATGTATGAACTGACATCTTGCTATAATGGAGGAGAATTTCTGAGATATATTTGTAACTGATATTGGGTTTAAAGTCAATTTATATTTTGTTCATTTTCTTCATTGATGGTAATTGTATAGTGCCACTTTGCTAGCTAGCCTAAAGCTAACACCTCTTATCGAATTAACAACTAAATATTACCTTTTATTTTGCTACTAAGACATTTGATCTTAATTTCATGAAAACATGGTGCTCATTTAGCCAATTTTCATCATTATTATGTTCTGAGCTGACCGATTTCCAATAAAATCGGTCAGGGATATCGGACATAAAAACAAAATGTCAGATTTTGAACATAATAATGATAAAATTGGATGGATTTTTTCGCATGATACTCAAAGATATTGGTCTCGCTATGAGTTTTAGAAATATCGAGCTCGACGCTGCGCGTCTCGCACGATATTTCGTAAAACTCATAGCTCGACCAATATCTTTTTGTATCATGCTCAATCCATCCAATTTTATATCAAAACAAACTTCGAATGCCACAATTAAATTTTGTGCTATTTTCAACATTTTGAAGTGAGCAAATTATCACACACTGCTAATTACAATTATACATAATTTGAGCAATAACATCAACAGCATATGCATACATAACGTGGGAAAAACGAGGACATAAATTTGTACAGGAAAAAAAAAACACACTGAAAGTAAACATGAGAAACATCAAATACAAGTGAGCATTCCACGATATATCAGAGATGAATTCAGGAAAAATATGTTGACAATTAATTTTTTACCATTTAATAGTCAATTTTCAAGTACAATTTTGAGAAATAAATATTTATGGTAAATTATATAACAGGGACTCTTTTCATTACCTACAAGTGTTGTAAATAGGTTGATATCACTCCATAAATTCAGTAACATTCCAGGCAAAACAAACCTCTTGAATGCTTCCTCCTTTCCCTCAGAGGAAGTCAGTCCAGATTAAAATCATTATTTGCATTATTTTAATCAAAATGGGTCTCAATTTCCCAAGTTTCAACCCAGACCCTAGATATTAGGATGTGATGTCAAAGTCACTGCATACAATGTCCGTACCCATTCCACAGTACATCAAATTCAGATGTAAAATAAAACAAGAATTTTATGCTAAGATAATGGTTAAAAGTGTTAGCATGGACAGGGCTAGTATAATACTTTAAAATCTTGATGCGTTCTAACTAATCTACATGTATGCATGCAATACATGCTTAGGGGCAAATATCAAGTGACCCATTGGTGCGTTGATAACCTCGCAGATCGTGTGTGTTTTGAGCTTCCTCTTTAGTCGTTTGCGCACTTTCCAAGTTCAGCCATGTTTAATAATATTGGTTCACTATATTCCTATCTAGGGTATAGGTCCGGGTTTGAATTTGTGAAAAACCCATATATTGATTCAAATAATGCAAATAGTGACTTTAATCTGGATTTTATTTCCTTTAGTCTGAGGGATAGGAAGAGGCATTATCCGAGATATGTTTTGCCTGGAATTTAAGATGCTACTGAATTTAAAGAATTATATCAACCTAATTTAAATACTTGTATGTAATAAAAGGGTTATTTTACATTATATATTTACAATAAATCATGTACCTATAATTTACTATAAAATGACCAAAAATAAATGAAATTGAGAGATTTTTGAAATCAAGCTGTATGAGTCATAATTGTGATGTAAAAGATATAGCACAATTAATCGTAGTGAATATCTTATGTCCTTGAATGCCGCAATGTGTTTGGTGTTTCTCAAGTTTCCTGCACTTTCACCGTGTATTTGTTTTTTGCCATTAAATAATCTATATTTAAAATACTTGACATATTCTTTAACATTTCCTTCCTAACATTTGTATTCATTTTTGATTCAAAGCTATGTGGTTTAATTGTAAATGTATATGGCAAGTATAAATCAATATCGCTTTCTTTAAAAGTTTTACCATTTAACCCACACTTGACTTGGATTTCTTAAATATTTCTTACTATTCCATGATCCCCCATTCACCCTTAGCTTTGTAATGGGCAGTTTACACTTACAGGAACATCAGATCACTGCACAGGTATGGTGCATTCAGAGTCCAGCTATTTCATTATTGTAATATTCAGTATCGTAGTGGTTATGTAACTTCCCCAGTAACTGGTTCACGCACATCCCCTGACAACGGTGTATGCTATATTTTTATGTGGTGATCATTCCGATCATGGTTCAAAACTAGAAAGCGTGAACCAGTTGTTAGGGTGATAATCAGATTACATGTAACACTTTGAGACTGAATCACTTGATACGCAGTCTTGAAATTTTAAAGCGTGCTTGCATTGATATCGCTGTACTCTGAGCGCACCAGTAGTAACTCTTGAGAGATTCATATAAGAGGTCTGAGTTCTAATCCAGCAACCACCTTCATGTACCTTTATCTTTAAGTAAGAAAATCTGGCAGGGTTCTTAACCATTTGCAAACCTCAAAATGACAAGAAAGTTTTCCTGACAGTGACAGAAAGATGTTGGTCACAATTTGACACATCCAAATGTTCAACATTCTTACATACTAACTACCTCAGAAATGATCTAGTATAAATGTCAACACAAATTTTTATGTCAATTGTGAGATATCAGATACATGTCAATAGCTACTTCAGGCTTACTATAGCTCTCCCGAGTCCATCTCATCTCAATGGACTTTTGGTAAATATTATTAATTTAGCCACCGCCCACTAGTGTTTTCATAAATACATATATTGCAATTAGATTCCAAACAGATTAACTGTTGACAGTTGAGGATATCTTTTTTTTTTTTGGGGGGGGGATGATGTTATACTCTAAAGCAAGTTATATTTGAACTAAAGATATAATTTTGTTACACTGCTGTTTTCCTGAATTAAATCTGTTTCTAAAATTAATTTTATTTACCATTGACACCAATGTAAAATGTTTTTAAAATTA
>JXSR01S039447.1:62484-74044 GCA_000969725.1 Ophiothrix spiculata | reverse complement strand
ACAATTTTCTCTACTTGTTTTTACTCACATGCAAATTATTTAGTTGTCCATATCAGGTTTGACTAATTTGAACTGATTTGAGTTTGATGTACTCAAAAGTATCAATAAATGCAACCACACTGCTAAATTAAGTAATAACAAGAAGTTGTAAATTAAGTAAAGTGTACTCATTTTTTCCCCAATTTACTTGTACCTAATAAATGTAGTTAACATTATACAATTAAATTATGTTAAACTTGTTTTTGCCCATTTTGAGTTTTTAGTACTTATTCATTTTGCATAATATTTAAAAAATCGCTAAAATGAGTATTTATAAATCATCATATTGAGTCAGAATTACTTGATGCAATAATCATTTTTTTGAGTGTGCACACATACAAGAGTTTGTAAATGGTACCTTGACTGAAAAAATTTTCAAGCTCAATATGACCAATTAAACAAACAAACATATTTAGTATCTTTGAAAAAAAAACCTCACAATTCAGAATGATCAAATATTACATGAAATCTAAAGAAGAAAACTTCTACTATTTATGTAATTCCCATTTTCAAATGATTTCTTGTTAAAAAGATTACTTTAAGTACCTTGCAGTACCATCTTATCTTTTTTCAGAATATTACACATATTTTTGATATTTTTCAAGAAAATAGGATTGTGAAATTTGAGCCAATTTTCGAGTCGTCATCTTATGTCGCAATCGTATCATCCTCTTGACAGCGTGTGATCACACTACAAGGGATTTCAATGTAATTTGAGTATTACCACTGAATACTTTGATACCTCGTCATACATAGCAAACTCAACCAATGTGTGCAGTTTTTTCTTGTGAAATTATACCGATAAGAGATCAATTTTTATACTCCAGACTTAAAGATGTGCTGTATTAAGTCATTGTAAAAAAGGAAAAAACGATTCATGCATGTGAGATGGGAATCCTCTTGAGGCCATGTGATTTGATCCGTTGAAAACGAGCCATTATCCGCGCAACTAAAATATTGCCTGTCGATCGATGACTTTTTATTCTGCTACATAACGAGCATTAAAGGACGGGTGTTGGGTAGACGTTATCACTTTCTCACTTTACTAAGCATGCCACCACAGTTGATTGCTGCTAAGAAGTACTTCCAGGCAAATATCATTCTTAGTTACCAAGTTTAGTATACATATGTGTATGTTTGTTAGTACTTTGACCTGTGCTATGAGGTTGACAGAACATCTCATACTCAATTACTGCGTTCGTTTGAACGCTTAATGTTAATTTGAACTATGCCGAGGTTTATGCTATGAGGTTTGTATCTCTTGAACAATCTGATACTAAATTACTAAGTTCAGAATACATATTCACATTTATAAAAATTGTTATTAATTTGAACTATGCTATGAGGGTTGTGTCTTTTTAACAAAACATCTCTCACATACTCATTTAACAAACCTCATTTCTTAAAATGTATATAATTTGTTAATTTAATATGATGCTCTAAGGTTTGTATCTTTTATAACTAACAACTGAAATCTTGGCTTGAACTAACAAATGAAATCTTGGCTAGAACAGGTTGTTTGTGATTTGTTTAATTGTCACTTATTAATTAATTAACCCTTTCAGATCCATAGAACACCTGAGCGTTTCTAGCAAATAAAGAAATACTTAAAATATACAAATGTTTGTATCTCTGAAATGAAACAATTAACCTATAGTATCATATTTGGTGTAATTTTAAAGCTTGTTATGTCCTCTTAGGCATCCGGAAAAGAGATTTAGCATAACATGCATACCATGATAGTTATGATGATATAAAATTGAGAAGGTGAAACCTCCAAATTGGAACTTGAAAATTAATTCGGATCCGAAAGGGTGTTCTAGTATACGATGCATATTCTTTCATTCTTGGATGCATATTCTTATTCTTTATCTGATTTAACCTTTAACATAACTATCAAAAACAATAAACGCTATGCATATAAGTGTTATTTAATTATCTTTGCATCTTTTGGGGGAAATCATCCCATTCTCAATTGACAAGCTCATTTTAAATAAACATGGATACAATTTATTGTTCATTTGACCAATGCAATGATATTTAAATATGTCTCATACAAGAGGCAGAGTTCATTTATATATCTGATATTAGCCATTAGTTCTATCGAGCTATGACATTTAATATGAAACATAAACTTCAACATATAATGATTTAACGCCAGAATAATTACTGCTTACAGGCGCCATTCGCTTATGAAAATAATACTAACGTTCCTTTTGAGTTTAGTAACACCCTGAAAACATGACAGCCATCGCGAAAACAATAGCAACAAAAGATATGTGAACGCTTTATGATTTTTTACCACAATCTTTTAACACCTAGTAGGGTCGATTTCACATTTTCATTGGGATCGTACAATGCCTGATGGCAAAAGATTATGAGTGCGTGTGTTAAGTCAACCCCAAACAAAACACAATTTTAATTCTATATCAATTTTAAAATGCTTCAAGGTGCAAAAATACTTAATTGCCAAATCTAAGGAGTATTATAATCTCTAATTTCATGGAAACTATTACACTTTTCAGTGAATCTAAAATTTATAAAATCAAAAAAGATCATGAAGATGATGGGATATGGTCTCACATGTGTGACCACATTTCATCCAGTTAAAGGGACTAGCCTAGATTTCACCTATAATTAAAAACTTATGGAGATGCTCTAAAGAAAGCTTAAAAGTATAGGAAACTCCAAAAAAGTGCAAAAATCCACACACAAATGGCTCAAATTGAGAGAGAATCAATTTGCGATATATCATTCTTTGATGATGGTGTGGCCATCCTGTGTTTTCTAAATCCTAATTTTGTACCTCAGATGGATTTACCAGATAAAAGATCAAACAAAGCTCCTGGGAGATTTTTTAATACATATCAACAGAGAAACAATTTCATCAAAAATACTTTGATTGGCCATAACAGGTGTAGAAACAAGATCTTTTTTAATTTTTCAAACTAGAAACACTGTTTTCACACCACTTTTTTGCACCAGAGTAAAAAATTAAAGTAGGTAAAAATTGCAATTTTCTCCAATATTCCTCAAAATCATGGAAAACTACTTGTAGGTTATATTACTACAAACATGTTCTATCGATGCAAGTAAAAAATATGTAGGTCAAAAATTAGTGGGAAGAATCTAGGCCAGTCTCTTTAACTAAATTTTGAAACCAAAATGTTTTGTTATTTCACCCTTCCTTCTGGTGTTTGATCAAATGTCTACATATCTAACCCAAAATTGTCATAAAAACCAACAAATATATCCTCTTAAAACAAACACTGAATGTTTCTAATACCCACCCCAGCCCAATCCATACAATAAAAAATCTGCAAATCTGCCCAAATTCAAATCCTTCCACACTGAAAATTAAAGCACTTTATAATTACACGTAATGAAAACAAAGGCAACTGGTTCATCTTCATTTTGTTATCATTCTAAATATATTGCCAAAACTAATCATCGTCATGTCATCGGCAAAGATGACTTTGAAAAAGGTTACAAGGAGGAGAATTTATTCTTATATACACATTAATCTGTAACATAATCACCCCTTGTCTTTCACATACCCAATTACAGGGGGTGAGGGACACCACAATATTTGCTGCAGTGTAATCACCCCTTGCTTTCACATACCCAATTACAGGGGGTGAGCGCCACAACATTTGTTGCAGTGTAATCACCCCTTGTCTTTCAACATACCCAATTACAGGGGTGGGGAACACCAAAGTATTTGTTGCAGTGCTGGATTGTATTTTGCTGACAAATAGATAATAGATTGGGTCCAATTCTACAAGGAACAAGAGAATCTATAACTGTGAAACATTTCTTTAATTTTTGCTATTCCTTATCTAAACAATGATTAACTCTTTCACTCCGGCAAGGTGCACGATTGGCCGGAATATCTAATTACACACATTTTTTTCAAATTGCTTTAAAATTAAAACTACAAGCTCAAAGTGGTTGAAAATTTGCCAGCAAGCAGTTGAAACAAAGGGCTATCTAGCACCATCATTTTTATAAGCAAAGAGAGTAACCCTGGCGCACTCAAAATTATCATATGCTATCCTAAAGTGAGGTGTCTGTGAGCCGCTCTGAGCTGCTTGCCGTCCAAATAGGACAGATTGTTAAACTTTTATTCCGGAGTGAAAGAGTTAAACCCAAATATTAATTGTTTATTGATAAATATCCTTTGAATCTTGTCTTGCTTTAAGTCATTTGAACTTTCCATTCTTTTGAAACAAATATCTTTCTATATCATCTGGGTGCACTTATCAAAATACTTTGTTTGCAATTTTATTAATTTTGCTGAGTTCTTTTAATTGAATTAGCAGTAAGACAAATTTACAATTGATTGAAAAAAAAAAGTTTTTTAAAAAAACATAAGATTTGCTCAAATTCTCAAAACTGGAAACATCTCTTACTTTTAGAAACTTCAACAAAAATTAAACCTTTTCAAAGAAGTGTTTTTCCCTTAAATTTATTCCAATATCAGTAGTTTGTCTCTCCCATCGCCAATCAATAGAGCGCATATCCCTTTATCCCCGGCAACCTTTACAGCAAATCACAAATGGAAAACTCATTGACAGAAATATTAACCCCTCCATACTCGTTCAAATCACTAAAGAGCACAAAATTTATGATGACGCAAATGAACAAAACATGATTTCCTTATCAGCGGAATAAAAATACACATCTCATTTGATGAAGGGCTTTACTCAGGATTTTAAGAGATCGACAATCGAGAGCCGTAGAACTTTCATACGCCAAGTCGTAACTTGATCCTCTATTTGTCAGTGGAGTCCATTACAAGTATGCGAGTATATTGCACGGTTTGGCTTCAAGTAACTCTACACTGATTGTTTGATCATATAGATGCTCATTAGCTAAAAAGGGAGAAATGACCTCGCCGGATATTTATGCTAATTTCTTAATTAAATATTACTTGTGTGGAAAAGGGCATTGGTTTATATGTGATTTGTATATGTGTAGCATGGGTTAGAATAGTCGTGTTAATATGTCATCAGAAATGTTTAGTTTTCGTCTGGATGGTTTGTCAAAATAAAGCCAAGAAAAATTAGATTGATATTAAGTCCTGCAGACCTGAACCTCTGGTCTTCCATTTTCATTTTCCTGAACCCCAACTGACCTGTACTGCAGGCTGGCAGATTTTTTTACAACTCTAACATAATTATATTTGATTCAGAATATTAAACGTGTTATTCATGGGTACGATTTGATCTGTCATCATCTCTTTTCTACCTAGATAAAAATTACACAAAATAATTGCATGCTGGCAATTTTGACTTTATTGCGACTTGTCGTTTCCAAGTAAGAAGCTTTACAATCTGTAAGGAATCTCAATAGGCTACTGTGTCGTCGAGCCCAAAAAATTCAAAGAGGTTATCTTCGTTTTTCTTGCTGACAAATTTGCAAGGAGTTTTGGATTTGTAACACAACTCTATAGTCTTATTAGCCAAAATCTGAATTTTGATTGGGGTGACCTGGGGATGAGGCTGTGGAAACATGAATTGCTCCTTTAAATCAAAATTTGTTCCAACACTACACACTTAAACCCAACTCGAACACCAAAATTGTTTTAAAAATCCGATTGAGTTTGTTCCAGTTCCAGTATTGTGGAGAATAAAGGTGATAAATAAATCTGATTAGAAACTAACAACGATATGACCAAATTGTATACTTAACCCCATTAAAGCTTTGAGATGAATCAAATATTTGATTCCCGACCTATTTATTTTTTCTAACAGAACCTTGCATTAATTACAAAATATTGATAGAAAATGTTTTTTGTTAAGGAGCAACTAAGACGGATATCAGTTCATTGTGGTTTTAAAATAATTGAACAAAGAGTAAAAGACATCTTGCTTGATGTATAAAGAAATAAAATAGGTCATAATCGATCACTGACTTCCATGACAGAGCAATTAGAGCAAACTTACAGTGGAAACAATGAGATAAATATACAAAGGAGCTGCCCTTTTATACTAAGGTTGTCCCCCTCCCCCCTGTAGAATGATACCATCGTTTGATGAATAATTTACAAGCTATAAGCCTCTTCTACATATCATACGTTGCATTTATAAATC
Source organism: Ophiothrix spiculata (assembly GCA_000969725.1). Taxonomy (NCBI): domain Eukaryota; kingdom Metazoa; phylum Echinodermata; class Ophiuroidea; order Amphilepidida; family Ophiotrichidae; genus Ophiothrix; species Ophiothrix spiculata. The sequence goes on along the minus strand of JXSR01S039447.1, from coordinate 67,910 downwards.
CCGATATAGGATTACAAACAGACGCAAGATGGCGGTATGACACGTAGCTATTTGTGTGATATCGGCTAGACAAAGAGCAATCAAATTGCGTCTTGTTGACAAGATGATAGATGGATTTGTCAATAATAAAGTGAGGGGGCTATGACATATTATCGTATCAAATATATAATTGAAACGTGAGGGCAGTAGACATGTTATTTGCTTTAGAAAATGTAAGCTTGTGCTTGAGACAAGAGGGTAGCAGATTTTGCTCTGTAAAATCACAGGCGGCGGCTATGCCACATGACTTTCCGCTAATATCGTCATTAAAGTACTGCGGGAGAGAAAGTAGTTCTCAACAAAAATATCAAAATAAAAATGTACACTGGAGTTGATTATCCAACTCCAACGGATTAAGTATTTACAAGCATTGGTTTATATTCTATGACCTAAAACCCAAACATTTGGTTTGATTTTCATTTTAACATTCAGGTCAATGGGCGGATTAATTTTATTTGAAATCAATTCTGGCCCCCCTGGAAAATCAGGCAATGACAGCCATGATTTAATACGTAATTGCGAAGTCCAAACTTGAAGCATTTTATTACTTCATATTATATATACATTATTTAAAAATTTAATATTACAAACGCGTAAGTTTATCATCGGATATCTATTTTAAATGGGTCAACGATGCTAATTTTTCTTTTCGATTTGCAATTGACTTGAGAGATAGATTTTTTTTAAAATCTGAACATAGAAATATGTGTTGTGTTTTTCACAACTGTCAACATTTTTAAATTTAATATTACAAACGCGTAAGTTTATCATCGGATATCTATTTTAAATGGGTCAACGATGCTAATTTTTCTTTTCGATTTGCAATTGATTTGAGAAATAGATTTTTTTTAAATCTGAACATGAGAAATATGTGTTGTGTTTTTCACAACTGTCAACATTCTTAAATTGAGGCCAAAAAGGTACACCCTGACACTTTTTGAACAGCTTTTTAAAAAGGTCTCACTAGTGCACATACGACTCATAACGATCTCATAATTCAATGTCTGAACCAAAATTGGATACAAAATATAGTTTTTAAAACGTTTTTAACATTTTTTTCTGTAATACAACAATACGCATTGCCACCTATAGGAAATTTCATGCTATAGCAGGAAAATGCGGTAGAATTTTTTCAAAAAGCGGAAGATTTGGCTTAAAATGAAGCTGAAACTGATAGGACTACCAAAAATCGGGACACTCCCGTCTAAATCGGTAGACTTGACAGGTATGTTTTGTTTTCTTTTTTAAGTGGCTTTAGACACGATGATCGTGTCAATAGCCTCGCCCAAAATGGCTATAGACACGATGATTGGGTGTGAGAAAGTGAATGGCCATTCATTACTTTAACGGTCTGAAAACAAATATATATATTTCATATTTTACAAATCTGGGTTTGAATGTGTGTTCAAAAATATCCAATCATTAAAAGGTCTTTTCATCTTCTAAATCAAAATTGATGTAGGGATTCAAACTCGCTTGCTTTATAGGCTCAAAATCGTTGACTTTCATAGAAAATGTCATAAAATGCATCATTTTTACCAATAGCAAAAATTCACTTACATTATATTGGAAAAACGCATTGTTATCAATGCAAGTCACCTTCCTCCTTTTGTAGACATCCCCTTGAGCATCAATGAGCATCAATTTTGATTTAGAAGATGAAAAGACCTTTTAATGATTGGATATTTTTGAACACACATTCAAACCCATATTTATAAAATATGAAAAATATATATTTGTTTTAAGACCGTTAAAGTAATGAAGAACACAGTAAAATATTTCATTTTTATGTTCTGCGAGAGGTTCTACATATCGGCCTCTATAGTGTACATTCACTATACAGGAAATTGCAAAAAAAATGATAGCGACTTACATACTATTATCTTTAAACGGTCAATCGTGACCATGTGACTAGCAATTTGCTGTAAATTGCAATCACAGCAATAACTACCAGTTCGCAACGTGCCGTACAGTTCGTTTTCCCGGCTCGCTGCAGGCATTTTTAAAGCAAATCTTCAGTGTTTCCATGAATATAATGGGGCATTGATTGAATAAGAAGTTGTAAATGTGATTTTCTTAATCTGATGTATACAATTTTTCAAGAATTATTTGTTTTTAAATGAATATTTGAAGAAAACTTACTTCCGGGGGAAAAAATAAAAAAATCATTAGAATTCCAAAATACCTCGCAGGGTTTGAACCCGCGACCTTTGTGTTGCAAGACGAGCACTTTATCTCTGAGCTACAGAAGTTTGATGCATTACATGAGTTATTTTGATATCTTGTTCGTGGCATTACAAAAAGAATGTAAACAAAGGCTAAGAAGACATAATATGACCTAGATAATCATACCCCTGCATCAATTTTGTTTTACAGGTCACATGTGCAAGATTTTAACAGGATATTAACCGCTAAATAACCGTTAGAATTAACACTTCCAGGAAATATATGTTCCCCAAATCTTGTATAGTTAGAAGAATATTTGAAGAGCTCAGTTGCAAAATGCGCTAAGTCCATCAGATATCAAAATTGACTTTTTTTATAGAAATGGGTAAAACTTTCAAAACGACACATTTTGCTTTTTATTTGACATGCATATCTCATTTCGTTACGGAGATATTCAAATTTTTAATATTCGAACATTTTCGGCATTTTCCGGAAAAAATTGCAAAAAATGACCTAAAATTGTGAAATTTTAATATTTTTGTGATTTTTTTCTTTCAAATAGGTTCAATAGACTTTCCTCTTTCAAAGAAGACAAAAAATGAAGGAAACTGGTGTATATTTTGTAAAATATTAGCTAAAAAAGACAGAATTGTGATTTTTCTGAAATCTCAAAATTTGGGAAAATGGTCGATTTTGGCAAAAAATTCAAAAACGCATAAAATGAAAATGCATTGAGATTTTTGTTTCATTCCTTTTCCATTTACAGTCATTCGACAATCTCTTTAAGACTAGATAACCACCTTTTAGCCAAAAAGATGAAAAAGGGTGTTTCTAGAAATCTGCTAATCTCTTTAGTGGCAAAGTGTGCTAAGTCCACTTGAAATTTGAAACAAAAGAGTTTATAAATAGATAACAAATTCGTCATATTGAAAGCAAACACATCATTTAGGTTTCATATGGGTTTATCTAAAGTCCGTATAGAAAAAACGTGTTTTTCTCAAAACTTCAAAATGTGGACTTAGCACGTTTCCATCAAAAACATTTTGATATTTTACCCATGTTCCACTTCCGTAGCTGTTTTCTCAAAGTCATCAAGTGTGACTTTCCTGTCATTTTGCCAGAGTAGGCTTCATTTGTCTGATTTAGTTTTATTTTAAATTTACCAACATATGACCTTGTTTGACAAAAAATGAAATGTTGGTGTTCCATTGCATCTCTTGGTTGCACCATTCAGTTTATGAAACACCAACTTATTTCACCATCAGTATCAATTTCACCCTCGTAAACTCATTCAGAAATTCTCACATCTGAGCAGAAAATGAAATGTTTTCTTCAACTGAAATAGTCATACTGCCCTCTACTGACAATTCATATTTAATATGGAAGTTTAACAAATGATAAACCCCTTAACTTGTAAGCAGCTCCTAACAAGTTATTATCAGTTCAATTTTAGTTAAATTTTAGATATACCGTATTAATCACAATTTGTCTGAGGGCACATAAAGGAATAATGTTTTGTGTTTTTAATGGTTACACTTTCTTAAGAACATTCTAATGATCCAAAATGAACTAAAATATGATCGCAATTATAGTGCAATATAGCTATAATAAATATATGATATTTTTGTGCAAAATCAGAGAAAATATTTGAGGGGAATCTTCGCAAAGAGTGAACTTTTAGATTCTTTCAAAAATTTTGTACTGAAACATTCACTAACACTTCATGCAACTTCAGTGGCAGATTTAGAGGGGGAGGGTGGAGCAGCTAGCGCGTGCCCCCTCTTATTTTGGTAGCGCATCAAGAAACTGTCACTTTTTAATGATTTTATTCCTTGAAAATATATATTTTTGTCCCGAGTCAATAACGGCAGCAAATGCATGAATTTTAGGTATATTCGAACAGTTCTTCACCCTTCAACACCTTATTTTTCAAACAAACACCTGACTTTAAGTTGACGCCGAGGTGCTGTCAAAATTGCTCCCCCTCTTTTTTTTAAAATACTAGATCCACCCTGAACTTACCTGTCATACCCGTGGATCCAGGCCTACTGCTAGTACTGCTCCCTGATTTGGGTGAGGTCGATGAATGGGATGATCCATGGTTATTACTATGACCATGGTTTCTTGGGAAATCCTTCTCCACATCGCTGTCACTGTCTATTACTATTATAGACTCGCTTTTGGTTGGTTCCGATGATCTGTGATCGTTACTGTTAATACCAGGGCGCTGTGAAAATAGAGAGAGAGAGTAAAAGAGGATTTTAGGATCAAAATAACTTGATTTTTTTTTATATATAATGATATAATATCAAAGTGTACACAGGTCTGAGTACTTATTGTACTCTTTCATACCAATTGGGTCAATATCCACAATTGTAGAATATATAGCATTCCGATTGAAGATCATTATCATCGTCATCATCATCTTCGCCAACATCATTGTCGTTGTCATCATCATCGTCATCATCATCTTCCTCATCATTATATTATTATCACTATCGAGCTTAGTTTATTTAGTATTCGGCTGCTTTTTAAAGTTTTCTACAAATTTTGACCAATTATTAATAACCACATTGCCACTTTCTACCACTCTCTTTTTCCTTATCATATCATCTCTCTCCTCCTCCTTAGGCGACCTTGACTTTATCAAAGCCATCCAGATGAAGATCTCAGTGTTTTAAACTAATAAAAATATCACTCGACAAACAATATTCTCACCAAACACTTTATAATGATTGAGGGTTGCTATGGCAACTGACACCTTTAGATTCTTTAAATCTTTTGTTTTGAAAGTTCAACTCTTTTTATACAAATAACAATCTTATTCAAAATCAGGCTGATGGTTTTAATGGTTATGGATTCACTTCATTCTTCTAATCAGCTCTTCTAATCAGTCCACTACCCTTTCACTGGGTCCGTGAGAGGGGCGATCCATGGGGAACAATACTAGTTCTAGTCCTGAGAACCAGGTAAAAGATCAAGGTAAAGAGGTCTGTATATGCACAGATCGGAGTGCCCATCCTTCTCTCCTTCAAAGCAATTGGGCAAGACTTTACATGTGTTGTATGTGACCTGTCATGGCCGAGCGGTTAGAGCACAGGTCTCGAATACAGAGATTGTGGGTTCGAGCCCCGGGCCAAGCGGTTTTTGTCTCCTTGTTTCCTTGGGCAAGAAACTTTACTCTACTTGCTCCGTGGTCGGACAGTCACGTAAAGCCGTGG